>JAAEAF010009332.1:0-34943 GCA_011037195.1 Triatoma infestans
GTCTATTGTTTTTCCAATGTTTAAACGGGGTGAAATTAACGAAGTATCCAATTATCGTGGGATATCATGTATTGATACGGTTGCCAAAATTTTCACCGGTCTACTTCTGTCGAGATTAGGTTTCGTGGAGGAAAATAATTTACTGAGTGAGTACCAGGCTGGGTTTCGGCGGGGATTCTCCACTTTAGACAATCTATTTATATTAACGAACATTATCAAATTAAGATTCTTAAAGAGGAAACAAAAAGTTTACTGCTTCTTCGTCGATTTCTCGGCGGCTTTTGACAGAATTAATCGTAGGGCTCTAATTTTGAAACTGTTTAATTTAGGCGTCTCCTACAAATTCTTGTCTGTCATTAAATCACTGTACCAGGAAACTTTTGCGGCAGTTAGAGGTAGGGAGGGGATTTCGCAGTTTTTTCATGTAAATAGTGGTGTCAGGCAAGGATGCCTGCTTTCACCCCTCCTCTTCTCTCTCTTTTTGGATGATTTGCCTGAGTGTCTGGAAGGGGGTGTACGTGTGGCGAATAAAGTTTTCAACGTGTTGATGTATGCGGATGATATTGTTTTGCTGGGAGATAATCCGATACAGCTTCAAAGAAACATTAACGCCCTTTACAGATACTGCGACCAATGGGGATTATCCGTTAATCTTAGCAAATCGAAGATCATGGTTTCCGTAGAGGGGGTAGGTTGTCTTCTAAGGAGAGGTGGGTATATGGTGAGCATGCAATCGAGGTGGTGAATAAATACAGGTACTTAGGGGTACTTCTCACACCTCGTCTCTGTTTTAAGAATCATATTAAGGAGAAAGTGGTTTCAGCTAAGGTTGCTGTTAATAGCGTTTGGTCGGGCCTAATCTCTCAAAATGTGGTTCCCTCTTCCAAAAAGTTCTTATTGTTTAATTCAGTGTCTAGGTCTATTGCCTGTTATGCAGCTCAGATATGGGGCTATCAACGCTATGAGGTGTTAGAACAGTTGTTAAGATTTTTTATTAAAAAACTGTATTCACTGCCTAGTATTACCCCCAATTATATGCTCTATGTGGAGACGGGTGTGGATTTACTGTTGTTGTTTACTTTAAGGATGCATTTCAATTACTGTCTGAAGATGTTGAACCTGCCTCAATCTAGGCTGCCCAGAATTTTGGCGTTGGAAGTAATCAAGCAGAACGCCTATTGGTTTGGTAGCTGGATAAGGTTGCCAGAGAAATATGACTGTGTGTTTAGCCCCTCTATTAATGACTGGGAGTGTTGGAGGATCAGCTGGCAGCTATGATAGTCAGGATTAGAACGGTTCATCGGGAGGAAGTTATTGCGTCGGCTAGGGCATCCGTTACATTTTCACATTATGGATCTGAATGAAAAGCTATTTTCCTTTGAACGGCACGATGATAATATGACATACACGCTTCAGCATTTGCGATGGCTATTTAAGCTAAGATATCGTTCACTTTCTCGCCCTATACTGACGGATTTCGATTACGTTATTTGGGTGTCCGTACCCTCGCTGTGAGTTCACTGAGAGATTATTTAAATGCTCTGGACTGTCACGGTCTCATAACGTATGCTTGGCGCTACCGTTTTCAGTTGATGCAGGAATTTAATTTCTGATTGTTGTTAATTTTCATCATGTAACTTTATTTGGTATTATTATAATTTATTTATGTATCATAAGATTTTGTTGTTTTTATACTATTTTTTGGATTATGTCATTTTGATAAAAGTTTATTTTTCCATTTAATTAACAGCATTAATTGCTTAAATTAAATTAGTAATTAATTTACTTTTGGCATTTATTACATTTTATTGATGTCACTTATGTTTTTAGTAGTATGAAGTTGTTGGTTCATTTGTATTAGGATTTAAATTGGGTTTGTTTTACATCAACTTCCGGCTGACGGGTTTCCCAAGCCGTATATACTTGTGTTTTCAGTTTTGCTGTAGAAATGTTTATTTGTGTTTTTTTTAAAGTAATTATTATTATTATTATTATTATTATTATTATTATTTATTATTATTATTATTTTTTTCTTCCTCTTTCGCTACATTCTTAGTGCTATAAGACGTGGAGAAGCTGCTCCTTCCCAGAAGAGATTCCCGTATAGCTTGACCCAATCTCTTGATACAGTTCTCATACATAATACGTGACATAACCCTGGCTCTCTTATCAGTGGGTTTAGTACCAAACAGCTATTTTGACCTTGCGCTGGTCTTCCAATTTCCAACTCTTAGGATTCTATATTTACTGCACTGACATGTATTAGTTCTTCTCTTAATTGCGCACAAAAGAAAGCTGATTCAAATACCAATTTCCTAATTTAAGCGTTAACATTCGATTCCTTCGTTCCAGTTAGGATAGAGTAAGCTCTATCCAAATAAGTTTGTTAGAATACGCCGTTAGCCTTCTTTAGCAGTTTTAATGCTTCTCAATACTGTCATTCCTACTATTTCCTGGTCCCCAAATATTCGTGTCAGACCAGTCTGAAGAACTTTGAAGAACTTCTCCACTGCACATAATAGGGAGGGGGGCCGATTCCCAATCCCAATGCATAATGCTCTTGGAGATATTAATATTCATTATATTTTACAATGTAATTCTTGGAGCAACTGTCTGGAGCTTCCTTTTTGAATTGGTTATCATTAATAGATTAGATCAGTTTATGGACCCTTGGCCTAGCCAATGCGATTCCGGGACAAGATTATATTGTGACAAATAATCTAAATTAGTGTACCTAATCAATTCCATATCTCTTAATAATATTCATTAAGGTGGACAGCGACCGTTTGCTCTTGGTGAGGGTAGTCACTATGGTTCCAAACCTCGTGAGTGAAATACTACATCATACTATATCATCCGTATACATATCTCATAGCCTTGTAACGGTGACATTTAGAGACATACTACAAGATTTTAGGAGTCCTAAGGGTTACAAATTTTCCACATTTTATCCAGCATCACAAGTTGTTTTCCAACTTAGTACTTTAATCGCCTATTACAGTACTTTAGTCGCCCTTCCTTAGACCTAGGGGGTGCAGGTCTGAACTAAATACTTCCTATATTTTCAAAATTTTCGCTTTCATACTCACACCGTTTAATTAGTTTTTTTTTTTAAACATACATAAGAAAGACAATCTAGGTCTAATTTTTTTTAAAAAAGCATACATAAGAAAGATAATGCTTAAATTAGAAGTTAACATTAAAAAACAATGAATAAATTATGCATTACTTACTTACTTACTCCCTGGCTCTACAGGTCTTGATGACCCTTGGCCTTCCGAGTAACTTCTCTCCATTTCTCTCTGTCCTGCGCCTCATTCTTCCAATTGCGGACACCTAGCTTCTTCGCATCCTTCTCTACCTCATCTCGCCATCTGCTTCTCGGTCTTCCCTTTTTCCTCTTGCCACTGAAATTGTCTTCCAGCATTCTTTTCTGTAGCCTATCACCTCCCATTCTGGCTACATGGCCTGCCCATCTAAGCCTACTTGCTTTTATACAATTTACAACATTTTCGTTTTTTAAAAACCCCTCAATCTCCGCATTGCTTCTTATTCTCCATAGACCATCCACTTTTTTTGCGCCGTAAATTCTTCTAATAATTTTTCTTTCAAATACCTTCATCTTGTGACAATCGTCTTTTGACAAGGTCCAGGGCTTTCAACAAGTGGTTGTGGGTAATAGATAACATTTTCCTCTTCCTCCTCATCCGTATCACTACTTTGTTGCAAATTTAGCAATTCCGAGAAATGCTCAGTCCATATTTTCATAACTTCTTGCTCTCTTTCTAAGGCCTCGCCTGTTTTACTTTTGCAGTTATTCATTTTCGGTTGATATGCTTTTCTAAACCAATTTATCTCTTTATAACACTTTCCACTCTCATGTTCCCTATCTAACCTTTCTATGTCTTCCAGGCGTTTATTAATTATCTTTCTTTTTTCTTCTCTGCAGTTCTTTTTGGCTTCTCTTCTTCTACTACAGTATGTCTCATAATTTTGTCTTGTGTGCCTTTGTAATAAAAAATGGTTAAAAAAAACATCGGAGTTAAAGAAGTAAAATATACGCTTATTTATATATATATTTTTTTTTAAATAGCAAACGAGACGAACTTAATATGTTTTCTATTAAATGGTATCCTTTAATTATAGTCTATAGTCTATAATCTATTGAGTTGTGTTAAAAATTAATTACAAAATTTTGTAACGAAAATTGAATAATTAATTGAAATTAAATGGTAGCATTATTGCAATAATAATAATAATTATTATTTGTAGGTCTTTTGTCTACCTAAGTATACCATATTCTTATAAATAAATGTACTTATTGATTACCTTAATGAGTTCTAATTAAATGTATTTGTAATATTATATTTATTGAATATTAGCAGCATAATCTACTTTTTTTTATTTCAGCTCAAAATTTACAATTTTCAATTAAAAATAAATAAATTAACAATTATAAATTTTCAATTACCAACTTTTATATGAATAAAGTCCAGGGCCGGTTCCAAAGCATAACGAATAAGCGAGAGACGCAACCGCTTCGAGCAAGAAACAATTAAAGTAGAAAAAAAGTGATAAACAATAGAAAGAATTATAATTCTTCTGTCTTTTCTGCGTTCCTGAAACCGCAACTACAATTAGTTTTAGCGATGTATTTCAGGATAATTTGCTGATATATTTCATTTTATACCACTATATACTTATTAAATTCGTTATATTAAATTAAAATAAATGAAAATGTTATTAGTATATAATGTAAAGCGTTTTCTTTTTTTATAAGCATCATTATTTAACTTATACTATTCGTATAAATATTAATAAAAAAAATTATTATTTTTCATGATTACAAATTCAAAAATTGTTGATCGGCTTTATTTAAACTTTTGTCCAAGATTCAGATGTTTCTCTGGATTATTTTGTATTATGTTTACCATATGATTAAACCCACATTGAGATTTTTTAAAATAATCAGGACTTACTAATTTCTTTCAGATAATAAACATTTTTATGATATCGAAATAAAACATATGTTAACTTACATTTCTCTTTAATAAACCATTACCTAAATTTTTTTTATTATACTATTCGACTACGGTCACCTATAATGCGTGTATTTTCTTTTCTGATTTGAAACTCATATTAAGTAATAATAATTGTGTTAATAATATCTTAAAGAAGATAATAATATTATTAAGGAAATTACTGTAATATTAAAAAACTAACAGTCTGAACAGTGTATCAATTTTCAAGCACATACTAGGGCCTGTCCCGATTCGGTAAGCAGAGAAAAGTAAACAACTTTGCTGACAAGTAAACAATTATAGTTATTTAATAGCTCATCCAAAGCAACTTTTATTTTATGATGATTATTTTTTTTTTTTCTTAAATTAAGGTACGTCAACATCTATGGTCATTGGCGCCCGGAGCCTTCTCAGTGCATTGCCGGCCTCCGGACAGTGTGCTATATAGGCTCCTAAGAAGAGAGAATCTAAGGGCAGCACTGCTAGACTCGAACCCAAGTTTTCCGCGTAGGAGCCCAGCCACTGAGCTAATCCCTTCCCTATAAAACTAGGAACATCTTTAAAGTACCTTAAATAAATCTTCCGTTCTAATTCAAAAACACAGGATTCTCTATAATGTTCCATAAAAATGTCAGTATTGCACCATCAAGAAAAACTGAGATCCATGGACATAAGATCCGGAGATGTCTTGATTTCAAGTGTTATCCCTGAGGAAAAAAAACTTGTTAATCAATAAGTGGGCATGCAATCCAGTGTAGGTTGGACAGGTTTGCATATTTCTTCATATTTTGTTTTTTTTTAGTCTAAATAAATGCTGGTGATATTCGATTATCCATAATACATTTTTTTGTTGTTTTTTTTTGCATTAGCTCTGTCGGCCACAGCCATTTTAGTTTAACCATCAATCAGGCGTACAGATAGAATTATATTTCTGCAATAAAAGCGTATATCTCGGCAACTTAGTTCTGGCCAGCGGCTTTCTAGTGTGTTATTTGACTTTACCCAGGCCCCAGATTGCTGAGCTATATTACATTACTTAACAATTTCTAATTATTGTAGATCCCTAAAACTATGTTCATTCAAATGCAATTACACTAATAAATACATAAATACTAAACAGACCATTCACACTATATTCTAAATTCTAAAACTAATTTCTTCATACAACCAATCCTTGGCAATAAATACGTTCATCCTAATAAATACTAGCATAGTAAAGATCATTCACATTAAATCCTTAAAGTAAGAGTTGTGGTGTGGAGTACTCGATATTCCCTCACACCCCATTTTACTTAAACCTAAATTAAAATCAATTTCTCTCCTCATTATGTACACGCTTTAAAGGTTGTTTTTGCGAAATCAATTCCTCTAAATTTTTAGAATTTAGTTTGCACAGGCATCTCATTTTGCTCCATACAATTCTTTTATAATGGAAAAAGATTATCAAACTGCTTGAATAACTTGCTATACATCGTTTTTCTCTCCGCTTCATATCTAGGACAAATCATGAGAATATGCTCTAGACTTTCAAATATTTGACAGTGGATTCGAAACTTAGGACTTGGCTTGACTTAGGAGAGCTTTCATAAATGAATTTAATTTAAATATTACTTACATAGATTAGATTAGATTGACTGACTGGAAGGGCAGAGCCTCATTGCACTGCGGCCTGCATTAAGAGGCCTATTAAGCATCCCCTAAGATTATAGCACATCCTTCAGCTTCGCTCTCTAAATCAGGCCTAGCAAAGCTGAATGTGGCTCCATCATGAAGCTCGTGGCATCGGGATTGCTTGTCCCCAGTTAAAGAAACCTTTTCGTCATCAGATTACTTACCTAAGACATACACCGTTTGACGAATAAAATTAAAATATTAAAGATACTAATGCAATTTCACATGCTACTTTTCCAATTACACATCCGTTTCCATTATTATTTCCGTTTTCGAAGGTAGGTGAGTAATTTATATAAAAGAAATTTTTTCATTACCGTCGTCCAATTAGGAATACAGTTAAGAAAACCATTTGCATATGTTCATATATATGTTTTAGTTGGGACGAAACTTGAATGTTAGTATGACTCATGTTAAGTCTTCAATACAATATAGCTCCATTGGAAAACGGCTGTGTAGCTATCCTAATCTGTGAGAGTTAATAGTTGATTAGAGTTACTATTTATTATACTTGTGCTCCTATTATTGTAGTATGTAGATGATGTGGATTGATTGTTTGAAACTTACGTTTCGCCATATATTTCGCCAGATATATGTGTCTTCTTCACTGGCACGTGTATTAAAAATTTTGTGGTTAATTGAAAGCACATACGTAGTTGAAAAAGTTAAAATTTACATAATTAAATTCTACTGTATAACACATTGCACTGTTTACACTGTTAAATAATTTAGTACGCAACATCACCAGATACTTAGGCAATTGAACTGATTTTGTTACTTGTATATTGTGCTGTGTGGAGGTTATAATCTGTGATTGTTATTATATTTGGGATGGCAGGGTTGTGACGATCGTATTTGAATGTTTTATGTTGTATATTTGAATCAAATAGTGTTTGTCAGTTCAAATTGAATTAGGGTCTTTGACTAATAGGGTTTGAAATAGGGTCTTTGTGGTTATTTGAAAGTACATACGTAGTTGAAAAAGTTAAAATTTACATAATTAAATTCTATTGTATAACACATTGCTCTGTTTACATTGTTAAATAATTTGGTACGCAATCTCTAAAATATTTTCTTGTTTTCTTACTTATAATTTTAGAACTGTTGACGTTGAAAGTGTGGTTGAGTGTTATTTGGAGGTATTTTATTTTTTGTTATCTCTACCCCACTTATGTTGTTTCATTCTGTTTTCTAGGTGATGTGTTGTTTGACCAATGTATGTGGCTGGGCAGTTATTACAGTTGATTTTGTATATTAAGTTAGTTTGCTTTTTATGCGGTATACTATCCTTGATTTTGGTGTATACTGTGTTTCTTTGAGTGTTGTGTGCGGAGAATGTTATATTGTTATATTTGTTGAGAGATCTGTTTATTGATCAGATAGGCCTTTTATGTAAGCGATAGATGAAAACTTGGGGTTATGTTGTTTTGAATTCCATTGTTGTCTATTGTTGATGATGTCGTTTTCTTGTTATTTGCTTTCTGTATGATCTTATTAAAAACAGTCTCCGGATAGCCATTTTTCTTGTTTTTAAGATTTCTTTTATTTATTGATCTATTACTTTGTTATGTATACAGTGGATGTCAGTTTTATCGCCCGTCGATTAGTATTCCTAAAGTAAAAAACTTGTCAACTTGTCGTCATTAATATTCTTATAATAAAAATATATAAATATAAAGACCAATACAGGTTTTTGAATCTGTAAAATTAGTCTCTCACCACTATTGTAATTTTG
Organism: Triatoma infestans; assembly: GCA_011037195.1. Lineage (NCBI taxonomy): Eukaryota > Metazoa > Arthropoda > Insecta > Hemiptera > Reduviidae > Triatoma > Triatoma infestans. The sequence goes on from JAAEAF010009332.1 coordinate 8,428, forward strand.
TTGAAAGTTGTAATTTTATAATCAATTGTTTAAAAAAAAAAAAGTTAATTTTGTTTTAAGCAAAGGTTTAATTTTGTTTGATAAAAGATTAAAGGCGCTAATGACCACTGAAGTCGATGCGCCAAGAAAAAAAAAAAAAAAAAAAAAAGAATTAAAAAAAAAGTTAAAAATTTAAGAAAGTTAAAAAAGTTAAGAATTAAAAAAAAGATTAAAAAAAAAATTCAAGATTATAGAAAAATACTATAACACATTCAATAACCAGCTGGGCGCTCTGTTCTATGCACACACCCGCGCTAATAACCACAAAAATTAGCGCTAGACCTTCTCTTCATCAAAATGTCTATAATGAATTTAATTTTAGGAGTTATTTGAGGCAAGGTAACGGATTAAAGGAGTCTATGGCAGAAATAAATATATTACTGACAAAAATGTAACTTTATAATGATTCCGTGGTGTTGCGCCACACTCCTAGCGTAATCTGAAAAGAACTCTGGTGTTCACCCGGTATCATTTAGAAAAAGTACGGTGCTACTTAGTGAGTATTTGACTTAATTACAAAGATAACAGAACTAAACAGCGATGGGTATTGTGGCGTAGTTAGCAAACTGTTCTCAATGAGAAGCCGCCTTCTGGCAAGCTTCGTGGCCTTTCATAGGCTGTTGTGCCCTGAGTCGGGACAGAGCATCACTTTCTGGTTTCACTTCTCTTACGATAGAACTTATGGGTCTCTCCCTCTATAAATTACTGATGGGTTATTCAATTCGGTTTTTCAAAGGGGAGGCAACGTCATCCCGAAAAGTAGAGGATTAAATCTTACTCTAATATTACGCTTCACATAGTGGTCTATGTAGACGAGCTAATAATGAAAAAAACGTGTTCTCATGAAATTTTCTCATATTTATAGCATTTTTTTTTTCATATATATAATACAATAGTTCCATTTTTGAATAATTTTATGTTTTAATTGTGGTTGGATGAGTATACGGTCTCTGAATAGTGTAACGCGAGGTGTGTAAGATATTATAGCGGCATGAAAAACATGTAATACACAGTTTGTAACTCTTTTATAATTTTTCTAAAAATGGTTAATGACTTTCCATTGACTTTTTTTAGACTGATAAGTGACTTTTCTGAAACTGGTTTATGATTAACTTTAACTGTTTGGACTACTTTTTTTTTTATCCGATCCGGTTTATCCTTTAATATTATATCTTCTTCAGCTTACTAAGAGATGGAGAAAGGGATGAGTGTCTTAACTTCCTTCATGGGATAGTTGTAGTAGGACAGCGTTTCCCAAACTTTTCCTATATCCGAACTTTTTATAAATCCCGAAATTTTAACGTAACCAAGTAATAGAAAAGTGAAGTAAGTAAAATATAAGAACTAAGAAAACGAAATGAACACAGTCTCAAATTTGTTATTATGTAAAACAAAACTTAAGAAAATAGTGAAAAATAAACTAGTATATATCTAGCAAAATAACTTTGTTAATGACTTCGATATTTTCAAGTATTTGAATAACAACTTCTTTAAATATCAGGCACAATTTTAGGAAGCTGGAATTCTCTTATCAGGCGTAGGTTGAGGAGCTTCTGTACTTTGGTTTTAGGCTCCTCTATTAAATTTGTCCGGAAATCATTTTAAAAGCTGTCCCTTTTATTTTTATTTTCAATTCGAGTCACATGGACGGAATTAGCTCAGTGGCAGAGGACTTGACTTGTAACGCGGAAATTCCGGGTTCGAGTCCAGCAGTAGTGGCACTTAGATTTTGTCGCCTTACAAGCCTCCACATCTCACTGTCCGTTGAGTGTTGCCTATAATGACAGAACACTGCCTGGAGGCCGGCAGTATTATGAGAATCCTCCAAACTTTGGTGTAGCTATAAAGTCCCAAAGTTCCTTTGGTTAGCGGAGAGCTTGTTCCGTCCCCACAGAAGATAAAAAAAAAAAATACAGTCACTAATTAAATCAATTAGATATTTACATACAATTCTATTAATAGCAACAATCTACACCCAAATTGGTATAAGGTCTGAGCTGTAAAAATGTTCCAATCTGGCCCAACATTTTAAGTCAGACAAAAATTTTTTATACTTTTGCATGGAACACTGATGATTCCGCGGATCAGTGTTTAGGAAACACTGTAATAGGGTATGTCTAGTCTCGGTGATGTCATGATGTGCCTCATGTGAGATGGTGACATCTCAATGCGAGCATTTTGACATGTGGTATTTCACCACAATGTTTTATGCAATCGAAACTGGTTTGAGCAGTGTTCTAGCTATCGTAAGCTGTGACGGATGTGCGCACTTGTTGCATTTAAGCTTCGAATGCAATTATGTAAAATTGAAATATGTGTTTGTTTGTTTTTTTTGTAAAATTGTTAATTGTTTGAAAGGGAAAAGTATGGAATATAATATATAATGGATAGAGTGTTTATTAATTTTTATACCCGTCCTAATTTAAAAAAAAGCTGGCAATAAAATTGTTTAAAAAATGATTGCTTAATATGTTTTTTTTAAGAATTGACTGAAGTAAAAATGTATGTGATATGTAACCTTTGTAAATTATAGCCTTTTTTTGTGTATTAATTTGTAATTTTGATGAATTGAAAGAAGACCATCTTGAAACATGTAATTTAAGTTCTTTTGAAATGACAATTTGAATTGTATTTCGCAGTTTTTTTTTTTTAATTTTACCATTTTAATTTTTGTTTTAAGTTAGAACACTATGATCTTGATGTATGTGATAAAACTTTTTATTAATCCCGATTTAAAAAAATAAAAAATAAATAAAATGAACAATTAAATTTGTTCAATAAAATCCAGTTATTAGTATTGAATTAGTGTTTTTTTATAAAATGTATACTCGTTGTACTTGTAATATTCCTTGTCTACTTGTAGTGAACTATTTTGTACTATTTTCCTAAATATACCAGTTTTTTTATTGCATACATACTTAAGTTCACAAAAACCCCTGCAACAATTGGCGACTCATGTGGATCGAGAGAGTTAAGGTTCTCAAATTACACACACATCAAGTATTTCGGAATAACAAGTGTATACTAGAATCCTGAAATATTCTGTTGAATCAATTACCTCTGGATTTCAGATACCTAGAGATTGAGATTTATATTGAACAAATCTATTTTACGGGATTCTATGGTTACATTCTACAATATCATTTCAGTACAATTTATTGTCTTCATCACCTGCTGACCAGACAAGTAAGTAAAAGTTTCGAAGTTTCTAGTGTTGCGATTACGATAGTTTCACACCAACTAATCTTACTTTATCTTACAGCTGTAAGACGTCCTCACGCGTTCGTCTAGTGGCTAGCGCACTCGCCTTTCATGCGAGAATTAAGGATTAGATTCCCGTGAGGGCAAAGTCGGTGTTGATCCAGCATTGTGATAAAAGTAGTAGCGCCCTAGATAGAGAAGGCCGGAACTGAACGGCCTGTGAACTACGGCGTGCTTACCACACGCCCCCTATTTCAAATCGCCGTCTAGCAAGACTTGGCCCTTCACAGACTGTTGCGCCATAGGGTTTTTACAGCTGTAAGACGCAATCGTATCAACATTTTCAAGATTGAGTTTTTGCACTAGAAATACATATTTTGAGGTATTTCCAAAATTAGAAAAAAAAAACTGATATGAAACACTCACACAACATTCTCTTACACCTGTTAAACATTTTGGAAAAATGTTCCAAATAAAGGTAGATATATCAATGCAGTTAACATTCCAAATCGTCACAGTCATTTTTGAGAAAATTCCAAAAAATAACTCAAAACCTTGTCACACTTTTTGGTCATCTGACTTTCTTCAAATTTGGAACTGTATCAACGTTTCTAATACATATTAATATTGTGTAAATGGTAAAACCATATAGGTAATGAAGTGGCACATTATAGTTAAGCATAACACACTGATTTTCCCTCAAGATCCCATTTTCAAACATATATTTTGTTCAAACAAACACAGACCGTTGTATAAAAATATTTTCTTTTTTTTTTTGTACTCAGCAGAGAAAAAAAAACTGTTTTAATCTAAGATAAATAAAAGAACGTAAAAATTGTTAAAATGAAAAACACATTGAAAATGTTAATAATTTTTTTTTATTCAGATATTAGAAATATTTATATGATTAACATAGGATAAATGGATTATTTGTTTGTTAGCAATGTTCTGTTTGATTTGCCTTGTATAATTACTTGTGCTGGCGATACAGAATGTAATATTACTTAAACTGCTGGTTGAAGGCAATGCTCTCGTGCTTCCAAGGTCGCAAGTTCATTACTTTTTTTTATTTTACCGGGCTCCCTGTTCTACATGATTTTTCTATCCTAACTCCCACTATTGTTAATACTATAGGGCTTTCACTTACTGCTATTACATAGTTATAATTGACAAATCTTTAAATTGAAAAATTTGACTTCCTCTTCTGCTGTAAGTGGAAGTATTGCAATCATGCCAACTTTTCACCGGAAATATATATTTTGAGGTCCCCTGAGTCCGAAAAAGTGTTTTTTTGTTGTTTTTTTTAAAGAAATTGGACGTCTCTGAGTGTGTTGGCCACCATAACTCAAAAACGAAAAAAATGTAGAAAGCTGAAACTTGATATTTCGTTTAAGTTATACGAAGTGATAGGACAACAAAGTCAACCGGAAGTAAACGTTTAACAGAAAGGAGTTTCCAGTTTTTCTTTTTGCAATTTCCTCTCGAGAACGGCTCATTTACACATACAAGGAGCTGTAACTTTTATTTGAAACATTTTTTCGGGAAAATTCATTTGAAGATAATTTTGGGGGAAGCTATAGGAGGTATGTTCTTCCTGTAAGTATTATTTCAGTTTATTATAACCATTCTATCATCAATGTATAATATTTACAATGAAATGAGATACCTAAATTCTAACTTGGAAAGCAATCAGTTCACCGGAAGTGTGACTTTACTGTAACAGATTCGGTTTTTGTTTGTTTTTTTTTCAAGTTTTTATAGATGATTCTCCATAAAGACATCAACGAGTTTCATTAAAGCGTATTTACATTAACCGGGGAAGGTTATGCTTACCTTCTAAAGTGCCATTTTAATTTATTAAACGATTCTTATCATACATATAATATTAGTTAGAATTGAATGTATCTCCAGAATTCCAAATTTGTAGAAAATTACTTGATCAGAAGTGCGACATTACTGAAGAGTTTTTTTTAGTTTACTACGATTTACACCATAACACAAGGCGGTTCATTAAACTTACAAAAAAGCCCTATCATTTTTATTTGACATTTATTTGCGAGAAAACTGATTGAAAGACTATTGAACTTCTTCTTCTGTAATAGCGCTACAACACATGAAGAGTCTTGGCTTCCTCAAGAGAACCTGCCAGGCTTTCTTTCCTGCGCAACCGCCCTCCACTAGTGGAATCCAAGCGTTGTCAATGAATCTCCCGCCACACAATCCTGCCATCGCAGCCTTGGTCTGCCTACCCGCCTGGGACCTTGTACAGTGCCCTCCAGAAGTTTTCCTAGGGGATGTCTTCATGACACATCCTCGCCACGTGCCCTGCCCACCACAGTCTTCCAAGTTTTATAACCTTACAAATATCTGGCTCCTTGGACAAAGCGTAAACTTTTCGATTATGCCCATCTCTTATAGAACCATAGATTCTATATAGCACCTTCTATTCAAATACCACGAGGGCTCGTTCAACTCTTTCCGTCATGGTCCATGCTTCGGAGCCGTAAATCAGCACTAGCGAATTTGCGTCTTGTACAGCAGTGACTTTGTGCTACGAAAGATGTGTTTACTTTACAGGTGTTTTGCTAGGCCGAAGTAACACTTGTTATCGGCCATAATCCTTTTTTTAATTTCTAGGTCCCCTGGTTTTCGGTATAAAATAGGATTTTGTTTGAAACTATAGAGGGTGAAGGACCAACTCCCTAGAAAACCCTTAATTTTTGTTTGTTTTCTTTAATGTTACAATGTAAGTGTCCCAAGTTTTAGGAACTATATATATGGCTTTTTCTTTTTTTTTTTGGCATCAACATTGCGGCTTTTCTGTCATTACTTTATGTTTTATTAGGTAGTGAAGTGTATCATCAATTAAAAATTTATTTTTTTGTCTAAAGTGGCAGAACTTTGGTTGTATGTACTAAGCTATATGTTTGGTTTGTATTTTTGAAAATTTCTAAATAATTTGTAGGGAGCTTTTAGTATTGTATAAAGTTCATCTAGTAGACTTTTTCTCTGCCTATCATATTTTTTGCATGTCATAATCACATGATCCGGATCCTCTTTTCTTTGCATACATTACACACGTCTGATTCTTCTTGGTCAATTCTTGCTAGGTATGCTCCATATATCGCATGGTTCGATCTAATCCTATTTATTGTTTTGATATCTTTTCTTGGCAGGCATAGATTATAAAACCAAGTTTTTCTTCCTACTAACGGTGTGAATCTCTTATAAAAGGTTCCTTTGGCACTTATTTCATGTGACTGTTGCTCTTCTCGAATCTTAGGAGTTCAAATCGTAGGCTGGAACCTTACAAAAAACCAAATCTATGGAGTTGTTTTTGAGAAAATCGTGAACAACTGAAGAAAAAAAAAAAATCAGTAAAATCGCATGTTCTGATGACGGATTTTGACCGAAACTTTCTTGTATGATTCCGTTTGGAGTAGATCTAGCTCTAATACTGTTTTAAATAATTAACTTTTATCCATTTCAAACAAACAAACTACCAAACATGGAAGATAAATTTAAATGAATCCCCCCCCCCATGTCTGTCGGGGGATTGTAGGAAATGAATGATCCAATAGGCCGAGGGATAAAGCTAGAAGAATGCACACAAAGATCCTTTTTAAGTGTGTCTTTTGACGTATTTAAAAGACCACAAATTTTTGGACTTTAATTGCAATTTATTCTCAAACATTTCTTTGAATTGTTTGCTCCAAACTTTTGAGCAAAAATGTCCTTTTAATTTATTTTAATCAATGATAATAATAATAAAAAAGTCCGTCAACCTGGCTTAGTTTGACAAGTACCATGGAACTATATATGGAAATAGAACAGTGGGGATACTGAAAGGGTAGGTTCGGGGCGAGTAGCCTGCTGGAAGCGCACTGCTGGTTGAGAGCCCGGACCGGCAACAGTGCAAGCACCGCCGCCTCATCTCGGCAGGAAATGTCAAGGCCAGTGAGCAGCCAGTGTGACTGGCCAAGGTCTATACGGACACTACACCCTGGCCACTACATCTAATCGCATACACATTATGTACCTTACACTTTAAAAAAAATCTGGTGTGGAACACTTGCACAACTTCCTTTTAATGCAGTTATATATAATAAGACAATTTTTTTGTTTTTTCTTAATTTCAAAATTTTACTTATTTGTGCAAAGATAAATAATAAGGCGGTGGGGGAAACAAGTGCCTGCCTATAAAACCTATCAGATTGCACACAAGTATCTAAAATATTATTCTTGAAAAATGTTGCAAATAAATGTGAGATGTTTATATATATATTCCAATTTAAAGGAAATCGTTCTCAAAATAATTCCAAAAATCTCAAAAACCTATTCTGCAAAGTGCATTTGTGGTGCCAATTTTCTTTCAATTTAGGATCCTAGCAATGCTTCTAATGTGTATATTAATATTATATAAGTAGTAAAATTACATAGGGAATGATTGAAGTAGTACTTTACAGGAAAGCGTCACTTTTATTGTCCTCCATAGAACTTGCCAAAAAATCAATTTTCCCACGAAAATACTTCAAATAAAAAAAAAGATATGTATTTATGGGTGTCGATGGTATTCAGAAAGATTAAAATCTTTGGAGCCGTTTTCAGGAAAATCGCAGAAAACTGAAGAAAAAAAGTCATTTAGTAAAGTGGAACTTCTGGTTGTGGATTTTTACCTGTAATCTTCGTGACAGATGCGGTGGTTGTATTTAGATGGAAACGTGAAGTTTGAGGCTGCCTTCGACTTTTCGTTTTTGAGATATTTTATTCAAAAAAAACACACACACACACACACATTATAGACCAGTAGTTAAAAATATTTTTTCTCGTACTTGAACCACAAAACATGTATCTCCGATGAAAACTCAATTTCGACTAGAAGTAAGAGAAAGTAAGAAATGTTTTTAAGAGTATGAACTAAGAGATTATGTGTGGTTTGTGTGCGTGTGAACAAACTAATTACAAACCATTAGAAGAAAAAAAAAACTGTCAGTAAATTCACACTTTAGGTTGATGGATTTTGACCAAAAACCTTTGTTTCAGATGCACAAAACATTGTTTTCGTACTCGGGGAACGGTTTTGGTGTGACACATTCCAAGATGCGAAATACCAAGTTTTGAGCTTCCTGCGAGTTTTGAGATATTTTATATACACAGAAATATACAGATCATTCGCTAAAAATAATTTTTTCGAACTCAGGGGACGTCAAAAATATTTATTCTGGAAAATATCTATTTTGAAAATTTGACACTATCGCAGGCAGTGAGAAAAAGTGTCTCTGTCAAAATTTGACATGTTTTACGATCTAAATTTTATTTACAATATACTGAATTTATTATTACTATTATTATTATTATAATTTAAAAGGTTCTAGCTATTATTAACATAGAACCTAAAAACACTTACTTCCATGGTCGGCTCAAGCGTGTGCCTACGCACCCGCTTAAGGATGACTGACCTGTTCGGCTAATGAAGTAACAAACAACTGACAATACACAACTTTCTCTTACTGCAATATACATAGTTATTACTGACAAATTTTATACTAAATATGTAGTTATCTTCAATGTTAAATCTAGCAAGAATCTAAACTTAATAAAACGACATTTTTGTAAGCGTGACCTTCCAGCCCCCTCCCCTAAACTTCTTGGAAAACAGTTACAAACAAAAATTACGTGCACTCTTTATGTATGATCAGTATACCAAGTTTAATGAAATCCGATGGTTATTTACAGAGCAACCGAATTTCTTCAAACTCGCAATTTTGGTAACAAATTTAATTTTAATTGATATCATATAATAAAATAGCACTTTAGAGGAAAGCATAAAAATATGACAGTTTACGTGGTAAGTAAATTTTTATGATTCGATACCCTCTGAGAAGTGCAAAATTTGACACTTCAATTTCGTATAACATATAAACGAAGTTTCTAGTTAAGTAATAATTGATGTGGTAAAAAAAAAAATACTAAATGTAAGTATGTATATTGTGGCACAATAAGCCTCTGTTGGCTGCAGTGCTGGGACATGGCCCACCCGAGATAGGATAAGAAGTATGTATATTTCTCCTGAACTCCATAGATATTATTGGACCATGAATATTCATACTAAGAAACTATTACACAGGACCATTTATGTTAAATTTTAGCAAAATGATAGAAAATGGAATCTATATTTCAAGCAAACATCTGTTATAAAATATAGTTAAATATGGAAAATAGGGCGAGAGATAATATGTCTCAAATTTCAGCTTCTTCAACGCACATATTAATGAAGAACAATTATATTAACCCTCCTAGGCCTGGATGTTCCCTGAAACGGGAAGGCCTGCGTGGGGTGAATCTCACCCCGCGCAAAAACAGCCTTATTCCATCACAATCAATCCTTTTTTTGGCTTTTAAGAGGCTCATCTATTGTAATATTATTTACTATAATTGGATAATTTTGATTAAGAGACTGATAAAGAGGTGTTGATATAAAACAATTTTTATTTGGGACATAAAATCATATAAAACAGATAAAGGATTAAATTTTTTAGTCATTATTTTTACAATGATCACATACTATTGATTTTATTGAATGCCTAGGGCAGATAAATTTGTCACATCCTTTGCATTTTTTTTTTGTAATTTTGAGTCTTTACTCCTAGAGCACAAAAAACACCTTCCTCTACTTGTACCCTCGGTTGGTAATGAGGCTGATGCGTGAGGAAGGTATGGATTTTCTTCTTCCTTCGACTGCTTCATCATTACAACTTGATTTTTTGTAAATCTCTTTGCTGAAATAGTAATATTAACAATAATAAGGTGTAAGTCACTGCAGATATAAAAATATTATTAATACACCATTTAGGCAGAACACAATTTAATGATTTACTTTTATTATTCGCACTTAAACATATCAACACAACAAGTCATACTCAACTGTCTATCTATATAGGAAGGTGACTCCTTGCAATCATCGATATACAGACACTATATCTCTTTTTTTCTTCAAAGAAAACAAAAACCTTTTGGTTTATAAATCTAGCTTAGCAAACAAACATTAAACAGATTACCTCAAGTACTAGAGTGAATATAATACAACCAATCAAAATATTTTAGATACTTTCGTCCGAACAAACTTGACAAAACTCATTAAAACTATAATAAAATTTCATAAAAATCATGCCATAGTAAAATCTTTAAATTTTCCTGGCGGTCTAATTATTCTTTTAGGTTCCTTACCCTCTTCTTCATGTGGAACTATTATAACGTCTGGATTTCATTTTGAAATACTTTTGATTCTTGTTCATAACACTCCCTGGCAAGTTGTTTGAAGAAACACACAACGTAATATCTGATTTTTGCAACATTTTAAAATTATGGAACAAATGTCTTTCATAGGGAACATTTACTTACGCCTTAAAATGTTCATTTAATACATTTAATGCCAACATTATATTCTAAATTATGTCTCTTATTTTAATCATCAATTTTTGCATTGTCGCTGAGAGGCTGTGATTTTTTTTCGGGGGGAAGACTAAAATAAATATCCCATATCGACATACGCGCACAATGTAGCAGTAATGCTTTTTTCTTACGGATCTTCTATGCCATTAGCTTCTAGAAAAATTGGAAAACCTATTTCCATCTTAGCCACTGATTTGGTATATCCAATTTTTCAATATCCAATATTGGCAGACCAGTATTGTTAAGTTCCATTACTCTAAAAGTAATCAAAACAGTTTACGAACAAAAATACGATCATCAACATGAACCAGTTATTTTAAAGTTAAAATAAATTATCCTCGTTCCCCATGTTTTCTTTGAAGGCACTATAAATATAAAAATATTATTAATATACCATTTAGGTATTACACAATTTAAGGAGTTGCTGTTGTGCTTTGCTACAGTACAGTCGTGTCAGTTAATTCTCTGTACTTTTTTAGTTTTTTTGGGGTTGTAATAGTGAAATTAATTAATTTTTTGTTATAATTTTCTGTTTAAATCGAGATGTATACGTTAGTGTATTTCAATTTGCATTTTACTAATTGCAAGCAAAGTGAATCAGGAAGTATTTTCTTTAAATTTGTTGAGAATATTTAGGCGATCGAACATGTCTATTGATAAGGTAAGCAGTGGGGTACAGAGTGGGGATGAAGCAACATTAACTACTATATTAGATAGAATTGAACACATGTACTCTGAGCTTTTATCTCTCTAAAAAAAAGTTACTGAGAGTAAAACTGAAAATAAAAATATTGTTTCATCAATAAAATTACTCGATGATAACATTAGCAAGCGTTCCATAAATTTCGAAAACGATTTTAAAAAAATAAAGAAAGAAAATTTAATGTTAAAAAAAGAAAATCAACAATTAAAAATAGAATTGAACTGTTGTAAGGCAAACATAAATAATCTCATGAATTTGCACTATTCTAATAGAATTAAAATAAAAAATGTGCCGTCTAATGATAACGAAAACCAATTCGAAAAATTAAAATTAATAAGTACCACTATTGGTGTAGAAATCGAGATGAATGATGTTGACTATTTATTCATGGCTAAAAAGCGTCATTCTAATTTTAACCGCCAATAATTTTTAAATTCCTTAGAGTAAATAAAAAAATTGAATTCTTTAAAGCATATAGACTAAATAAAACTAAATTATGGAGTGAATTATTTGATGTATCACAAGTTTCATCTCAAAAAACTCCAATATATATTGAAGAAGATATGCGTAAAGAAACTTATGAATTATTTAAAAAATGTAAGCAATTATAGAAACAAGGAAAGTTAAAATATGTATGGGTAAGGAATGGGTTAATTCAAATTAGAAACAGGACCAGCTTGATATTATTAATATTAGAGAGGTTCAGGACCTAAAGCTAATCGATAAAAATATTGATTTAGTGGAAGATAGTGCCTCTGCAATTTCAGAAGGTTCTGAAACTGATTGTACTGATAAATCTGATCTAAGTTCATCTAAAAAACGAAAAATTATGACCTTGAGAACTCGTACAATACCGCCATTTTTTGAACAAAGTGCACCTTCTATGGAACCAAAAAACTGTTAACTACAATTCAAAATAGTGCTAGTATAATCACGGATAAGGATATTTCTAAAGATAAAATCAATAATAAAGCAATAGACTGTCAGATATATGCGTCAGATAGCTGTAACGTAATCTGGAAACTTTTTCTCAAATACGAATCGCTTTCTGGAATAGTAGAGGCATGAAAACTTTGTTTCGTATAAATTCATCAGAATTATCTACTATGCTAGGTTGTCACATTTTATGTTTTCTGGAAACATGGACTTTCACTGAGGACTTTAGTCGACCAGAGTTTTTTGAGGACTATGAATGTGTTGCGAATAGAGCTATTAAAGTCCACAACAGAGGAAGAGCCAGTAGTGGGCTGATGATTCTCGTGAGAAAAAATATCCTACGATCGAATATACAAATTTTATCTTGCACTGAAAGCTGGCTTACGGTATATTAAAAAATTTTTGATGAGATTATTGTGCTATGTGTGAATTACTGGAAACCTGGACTTGCTGATGACGCCCTTCTGAACTCCTTTGCCTCTGAACTTCATGATATATCAGTAATGTTCGGCTCAAATACTGTCATCGTTGGTGGCGATTTCAATGTCCGGATAGCAGCACTTAATTCCTTAAGTGATGAGATCTTTGACGGCTCAGTGTTGTGTGGATTTCGTTCTGTGCGTGATGATCTAGTGTCTCCGAGGGGCATAAAATTAGTGAATTTAATGGAGGAGTATGGTTATTTTGTTTGCAATGGTCGTTCACTAAGCGATTCACCAGGTAATTTTAGTTTTTTATCAGATCAAGGGTGTAGTACTATAGATCTCATTTGGTGCTCTCATAATAATTTGCAATTTATATATGACTCTGAGATAAAGAATTTTTCAGATATTTCTGATCATTTTGGCGCATTGTTAACTTTAAATATTAATAATCTGGATAATTTTTACAAGTTGATTTATCTTCAGTGTTAGATGATAAGGGTTATACTATTATTAATAGACAAAATTCTAAATTATTAATGTATAATTTGATATTAGGAAATGATTCTTCAATTTATTATAATAGTGAAAATCCTGATTTATTGTTTAACAATTTATATTAAATGTGCTGTTCTAAATGCTATGAATTGCAGTAATATTATTATAAGGCTTCAATCTAGAAAATTTAAAATTAAAAATCAGCCATGGTTCTTATGAGTGCTTATTACAGAAAAGAGAAACCTATAAGCATTATAGAAATTATAGAAAAAATAAAAATCTGGACAATCTGTCAATTTACCTCAAGTGTAAAAAAGTCATGTAGATGCTCATTAGCCAATGTAAGTCTTCTAATTTCAATAATATTAGGGATTCACTCTCTGATATTAAAAACTCGTCAGAATTTTGGAAAACCATTAATAGATTTCGAAAACGAATAATAAAACATTGTTAATGAATAAAAGAAATGACTTATTAAGTTGTTTTTAATAAAATCCACCAGGTGGAGCGTAGGTTTAGCTGCATTAGTATTTGCAACAAGAATTTAGTTGATTGTTATTCCGATAGATAGCGATGTTTACCTCATTTACTTACCAAGTAGCTATCGGCAAGCGCATTCGAGGCGTCCTCATCAGGAGGTCACACTTGGTCAAATTTTACAACTAAGCTCATTCATTGCATTTGGTTGTATGAGTTGCATAACATCAGAGATTTTGCCCCTTTGAGAGACAGTATTACGATCATGTCAAATTTTCGAAATTGAATTATATTAGAACTATATGTTTTGAGTTATCTTGAATACAAAAAAAAAATGTTTTTTGCGTTCATCTCAAAAACGAAAAATCATAGGAAACACAAACTTGATATTTCGTTTTGGAAGCTCCGCCACTAAACTATAGGTCAAAATGCGTCAACCGAAAGTGCAACCTAGTGAATGATTACTACTTGACGTTTTCGCGACATTTTCGAAAATTGCCCCAAAAATTTTATCTGAACTTCGTAAAATAATAATAAAATACTTGATTAAAAAACAAAAAATGAACATTTCTATTGCAAAACTGAAAACACAAGTATATACAGCTTGGAAAATCCGTCCAGAGGTTGATGTAAAACAAAATCAAGTATTATATCCTAATACTAATTGAACCAACAACTTCATATTACTAAAAACAATAAGTGACTCAATCAAAATGTAATAAATGCACAAAAGTAAATTAATTTAAGGAATTAATTAAGGAATTAATGCAATAAATTAAAGGGAAAGATAAACTTTCATCGAAATTACATAAATCAAAGAATAGTATAAAAACAATAAAAACTTATGGTGTATAAATTGCAGTGACACCAAATTAAGTTACCTGATGAAAATTAACAATAATCAGAAATTAAATTCCTGCACCAGATGAAAATGGTAGCGCCAAGCAGATCTGGCGAAATTTATGAGGCCATGACAGTCCAGAGCATTTGTAGTCATGTTGAAAAGGTAAGGACACCCAAATAACGTTATCGAAATTCCAGTATAGGGCACACTGCGACAAAGTAAACGATATCTTCTCTAGCATAGAGAAATACATCTAGACATCCCTCTCCAGCTAAGAAGTGTGATTCAGATTTAAAAGTTCACCTCTTAGCTTAATAAGCCACCGCAAATGCTGAAGCGACTTTTCATATTATTATCGTGCCGTTCTAAGGAAAGTAGCATAAAATGACTATTGAAACAAAAAAATCTTATTATCGGATGACTTCAATGCTCCAACTTTTGCACGTATAGCAAATCTCTGTATCTCTGCAGACCGAATGTTTATTGTGACAGTGTTAAGTGTTGTTCGACTTATTAGGCTAGGGCAGCATTCCTCAACTGATGGTCAACTCTGAAAGTAAATGAGCGTTGATGCGTCTCAAGTAAATGAAAGAATAATTTATGATTTTGTATATACCAAAAAATATCTGAGTTTTTAAAAATTTGTGGTATTTTTTTTTGAGAAAATAGCAAAACAAAATGGAAAAATCTTACTGACAGCAAAACATTACTGTCACATCCCTTGAATTAACACCTAAACAAAATATTAAGTTTTCTTGCGATTTTCTATTGTGATGGTTGATAAGTCTGTAGTAAGTGTTTGGATTTTCTATTATTGAATTAAGCTGATTAGCCACACATATACAAACCTAGTTGCTAAAAACAAACTTCTTCTGAGTCAGGGGTCATCAAAACATGTATTTCTAGTGAAAACTCAATTTCTACAATTTGTCACGATCTTACAGGAGTAAGAGAAAGTAAAAAAAATGGTATAGATAACCACTATTGAAGTGGATATGTATTTTTTTTGGACCCCAATGTAGTTGGTAGAATCCTACATTGCGGTTGATAGATTTGACCGGAACGTTATATTCCAGGAAATTACACATATATTTTTCATATTTTATAGTCCTCAAAACATGCATTTTCAAAAACACTATTTTGAAAATTTAACACGCACGCAATGCTTTTACTAATAAGTAGTAAGAGAAAGTAAAAAACTCCGAAAAAATCAACGATAACGACAATTTATAAATTTTAATTAGAATACAAATCTTATTAATTATAATTAAAGCTAGAAACTGGTTACATAACAACTGGATTCATTATTTCTCCTATGTATGACGCAATTTATAAGAAA
The DNA here is from genome assembly GCA_011037195.1 of Triatoma infestans. Lineage (NCBI taxonomy): Eukaryota > Metazoa > Arthropoda > Insecta > Hemiptera > Reduviidae > Triatoma > Triatoma infestans. Next base: position 24,339 of record JAAEAF010009332.1, read on the forward strand.
AAAAATTCAATTTTAAAAAAATATGGCAAAAACATGTCATTAAAGCTCATCAAAAATTCAAATGCAAGTTTACCTAATTTATAATAATTTTAGTAAAAGTTGATATTTATTTTATGTATTTCTTTTAAGTAACTTAATATTTGAGGAGTGGTATTTATAGTAAAACGATATTAGATTAGTGGTCAGTAGAGTTTGTAAAGAGAACCAGAAACCAAGTGTATTGGACTCCTGATATTGGTTCGGCTCAGTGTGCGTACTAAGGCAGACCAACAAGCTTCATTACGTAACTGGTCTAAACTGTCAACTACTACAACAAACGTTGCTTCGTTTCGTTTCATATTTTGGAAACTGCAAACCAACAAATAAAGTAAGTTATCAGTCTAGTATTTAAATTCATTGGTAATAACACATCCTTTATTGATTAAAATTTATCCACTCAAAAAAAGTTTTAACAATCAAATGAAATGTTACATAACTATATCTTCAAAAATTATTAATATTTATTTGAATAAAATTAACATAAAATTATTTAATGAAATTTAAAATATTTTTTATCAATAGCAAATCCTCTTTTACACAAAAATTTTAATATTGAACTCCTGATATGGAAATACAATATTTTAAAACCAATAAATTTTTATTTGATTTGAAATTAAAAAAAAAAAATCTGGTATGAAACACTCACACAAATTTCTCTTACTCTTCTCAATACACTTATATATATATAAAATGACAAATTTCCTTTAAATTTCAAATTTTCCTCACATGTTCTTAACATAAATATACAGATGTGGAGGGGAACATGTGCCAACCTACCAACCGAGGCAGGTACGAGAATGATTATATTGTAGGACAGCCCAATAATATTGAATAAACTCATTTGAATTTTAACGTCTTATATTGTGCAGTTACTATATCAAGTTTAATGGAAATCATTATAGTTGTTTTCGATTAAATTAAAAAAAAAACTCAAAAACCTATTCTGCAAAATCGCATTACTAGTAGACCGATTTTCTTCAAAATTGGAATTCTAGAGATACTTCTAATATATACTAATATAATAGAGGTGGTGGAACCACATATTGCACTGAAGTGGTATTTTAGAGGAAATCTTAGCGCTACTGTTCCCCTAAAACCCACAAGAAATCAATTTTCCGGGGAAAAGTGATAGGCTGGTATTTATGTGTGTGGATAGTAAAACATCATATTTAAACTGTCTGTAATTTATTTTTATTTTTCCTTATTCCGTATTAAATTAATAGGGAATTTCCTTATCCCTTATTGATTTTAAATTTTGTCAAATTTTCAAAATTGAGTTTGTATGTGTGATGTGTGAGCCAAAATGTCTAGGATGTGTGAACAATCGCAAGAAGCTCAAACTTGGTATACCGTATAGGTTACAACCACGCCTTTGCATAAAGCGAAAAAGCTCAAAACGATTTTCTTAAACCTGTGTATACTATCCAAACAGATTAATACCTTATCACTTTTATTTAAAATTTTTTCCCAAGTTAATTGATTTTTTGGGAGGTTTCGTGGGAACAGTAGCGTTAAGCTTTCCTCTAAAGTACCGCTTCAGTTCGTGGTATGGTTCTACCACCTATGTGTATAAAATTAATATACTTAGAAGCATTGATAGAATGATTTATTTATTTGTCTTTAGGGTTTCCCCTATACAAAGAAGTCTTGCCTTACAAAAAAACAAATATATAAACAAAATAAAGAAAATATACTACTTGAACTACATTGAAATTACACAAAGAAAAAATAAATGTTAACCTAAATTTACATACGTAAATCCTTAATAAAGTGTAACAGAAAAATTTGAAAAAAATGATTGTTCTATAAATTCAACCAGAGATATAATACTTATACATACATTTTATATATTTATATATATTTTTTTCCCCCTTCCATCATTTATCTTTGACTATCTTGTACTCATTTAATAATAAAGGATCTTATCTCCCTAGCATTTTTGAGAAATATATAAATCTGGAATAATTTAGGCTTATTGCAGTCCTGTAATAAACTAATTAAATTCTGATCACCTAATAATATTTTATTCCTCAAACCGTTATATACTGGACAAACGAAAAAAATATGATGGAGATCTTCGGGCTGGTTCAGGTCGCAGATAGTACACAGCTCGGCTAGTATGAAGATATATTTGGACCTATTGATATTTAATAGTGTAAGGTGTTTGTTGCTTGTTCTTAACTGTGTTATCGTCCTAACAATGTCTATTGGAAGATGTAGTTTTAAATAAGATTGAGCTTCTGTATTAAAATTATTTGCTAATGAAGAGTGTGTAGTACTAAATTGTGAACGTTTACAATTTGCTATGTCTTCTTCTCATAATTTCTGGCTCATCATGCCCAACATTCTTTTTAAATTTCTTTTTATAAGTGTAGTATCTCGGCTCCCCCATAAATCGTAAAAATCATATTCTACAAAAAATTGCTTGGATTGAGAGATCCAGTTATATTCTGTTTTATTCAGACGACTAGGCATTGATAGAATTATAAATTTGAAGAAAATCGGTTAACCACAAGTATCATTTTACAGAATAGGTTTTTGAGGTTTTTTTTTGGAATTTTCTCGAAAACGATTCTTTAAACTTGGTATGTTAACTGCAGAAATATAAACCTAACACTTTTAAAATTCAAATGTGTTTGTTCAATATTATTTGGTGCTTTCCACAATGTAATTATTCTCTAGGTGCCTCAATTGGTAGCACTTGTTTATTTATGTTAAGGACAAATGAGCAAAATTTGAAGTAATTTTGTGATGAAATTGAAGAAAATACCTATAACTGTAACAAGAAGTGACAAAGACTGAACCAGTTTCAGTGTTGTACATGCATACTAATCTTATAAGTTTAGTTTTTCCAGTCTATCAATGTCGCTCTGTGAATAAGGGTTCCACACAAGTGAACCATATTCTAAAATACTTCTAACATAAGAAGTATAGACCAGCAAAACTGCCTTAGGGTCTTCGAGCTCTCTTGTTTTTCGGATCACAAACCCCAGCATCCTGGAAGCTCTTTTGTAGGTACCGTCAATGTGAGTTGCGTATGTAAGGTTAGCACTTATATCTGGTTTGTTCGCGGCTTCAAATATCATCTCATGGCCCCCCAATTTGAGAAGCTCTGGTATAATATACTTAAATATAACTTAAGTGGAAAGTAGGACGTAACACCTCTAAAAATGAAATTCCCAGACAAAATATTTCTAATATAAAAGCTTAAAAAAAATCGTCGGAAAAAAATCCTTTTAGTAAAGTGGTACTTCTGGTTGATTGATTTTGACAAAACATTTTTTGTCATTTTTATCAATTTTGAATTTTCTGCGATTTCCCGTTCTTCAGTTATTTACCACAAACAAATCAATTTCAAAAAGTCACTTTCTCGTACTCACGAAACTAAGCTAATATGAATGCAATAATCCTTTGAACAGCAGGTAAGAGAAAATTATTAGTTCACTACAACTGCTACTACATTGTGACCAGCACGAAGCCACAGGAATTATGCACTATTGTTAAATAACCTTCATTTATAAGTTTAATATAACTTTCAGATAATGTACACAGAAAAAAGTTACCTACGCGGTACAGGCCACCGAAGATACGATCAGGACTTTGGTCCAGCACATTATCATAGAAGAGTGAAACAGTTTCAATGTTGTACATGTATATTAATCTTGTAAGTTTTGTTAAGATTTCCTTCCAATATACTAAAATGATAGTGATTCACTTAATAAACATAAATAAATTCTTCATTTCAGATGTGCAGTTTTTATATTGTTAATAGTTTTGGTAGAATATGCAATTGAAAAGGAAGAGCCTGGAAATGATGATAATTCAAGTTTGTTAACTTCTCCATTGCCTAAAACAAATCTTTTAAGACTCGGATTAAGCGGTATATATTATTCTATTTCTTTTTCATTAGCATTACGCCATATAGTGTGAGTTGTGTGACTACATTTGTAGTTTCAGCATCAGAGACATTTTCCGTGGTAGCCTGCTTCATTTTGTGGTCATCGACCGGTTTCGGCGTTCGCCCAACTTCAGGATGCGTTTTTCAGACAGTGTGCCAACACAGACTCGTACAGAGACTTAGTTTCACACTAACTGAGGTGTATTTTTAAACATTATAAATACTATTTATACTCTTTTAATACTATTGAGAGTATTTAAAATACACCTCAGTTAGTGTGAAACTAAGTCTCTGTACGAGTCTGTGTTGTCACACTGTCTGAAAAACGCATCCTGAAGATGGGCGAACGCCCGAAACCGGTCGATGACCACAAAATGAAGCGGCTACCACGGAAAAATATCTCTGATGCTTTCCAGCTCTGCGGAACCAACCACCACAACAAACATTTGTAGTTATTAATTTTTACTATATCTCAACTAATGAAACTTAGTTTATAATTTGCACAACTATAGGAAGGAGCCAAGGTCCCCTTAATCTACCAAGGTTCATTGTTCCATTAGCTTTCAAGGTGTAACGACCCTGAAGAAAACCACTGACGCAGTTTCAACCCGGAAACTTAGTGTTTTTCAACTATATTTAATCCAACTACATTTAATCTATCTGTGGTCAACATGAGACTCCTTAAACTTCAAAACCCTCCAAGTTAATTTTCTACGTAGGATATATCGTCTTCCAACGTCTGGAGGGTACCCAGGCTTCTAAACCGTCTCTGGATCACCTTGCAGTACGTAAACTTTCCGTTCTAGGCCCAGCTTTTTTGAGTCTACAATGTCCTGTGAGGAAACCTGTCAGTATGCGAACATACTTCTACTTAGATTGATACGCCTCAGATATTCTCCGTCGTAGCTATCCAGACAAATCTTAGCCCATCTCAGGTCTAGGAGGATTCTCTTTAACCGTGCTTTCTTGATTCTAAGCCCATCCCGGATAAATTCACCGTTTATCCTACAAAACTTTACCCGCTCCGTAAAATGGAATGCAGAGCCTTTCCTTGCGAGGAAGTCGGCGATGTCATTATCTTCTACACCAACACGCCCTGGCATCCAAAATTACCCATTTTATTGTTCCTGCCCAAGTCAAGTCAGTAGCAGTTGAACAATCAGTAATCGGTCAATTTGCTTAACGCTGCAACATTATGTCTTATTCTCAATTTGATTAGCCTCATCAGCTCTGAAAACATTAATAAAAGCATCATTTTGATAAAATTTATTTGTATTCATAAAGTTCAATCTTATTTTAGCCTTAGATGGAGAACAACATAATGTTACTACTGAAGAAGTAGAATCAGCTCTAAAATGGGGGTCAGCGCAGTTAAAGATAAAAAATAAATTAGATAAAGCGAACCCCCAAGTACCTGTTGGAAGTCCAATGCACAAGCATCAACAAGCGACTGCAACTGATGAATCAGTAGTAAAATTAGCCAGAGAAGGCTACATTATTTCTAAAGCAACACATCAACTTTACCGGTAATCAGTCAAATTCACCAATACTATTCTTTTATACTAAGCTTAATAAATTCTTTTGTTTAAATTATTAGTGTTTATAAAGCCAGCATTTTAAGCCTTCATGAAGAATACTTAAAAGGTATAAGAAACCTTTAACTAAGAAACCATATGACTAAGTTTAGCTAAATCTTGTCGCTAAAGCAGTGTCAAGAACAGGGCCGGCTCTAGATTCCGCGAATTATATTGTTTAGGGTTGATAAATTGTTTTTAAAAAAACTGTATTTGTCAAACCAGTGAGAGCGTACAAACAGAACGGCAACAAGCCTGTACTAAGAACAATGTATGTCAAAGTGACAGAGCAACAGAGTGACGATGATTTGAACAAGTTGGCAATATTTATATTCTTTGCCACTTGTTGTTTACTATATCTCACATGACGCATTTAATGCAGGTGGTGTTTATTTCTATTGCATGGGAACGTAAACAAGGCGGCTTTTTCTTTTGATACGATAAGGATTAGATATACATAACACCTCTCCTTTTTAGAGAGAAATTTTGGGTGGTGATTGCCCATTTCCTTGTTTCAGCCTTACAAAAATATTATTTAAACATTTTTTATAAAATATAAGGTATATAAAAATTAGTAATATAATTATAGTAATACAAATATATAGAATTACAAAATTATAAGAATTATTCAAATATACAATCTCTTTTATTTCTCTTACCTCTTTGGGTTTCAAGTTTATTTTATTTAATTCATTTAATACAATATCTGTTAATTGTTTATGTTAATATTTTTGTTCTTTTTATAATAGTTATAAATAGTCCATTAGGATTTCCTTTCCTATGGTAATACTTTCATATTTTTTATTATCAATAATACAATTATTATTTTTTATTTTATATATTCCTTTTTTGCAAGATTTATTACTTTGTTATCGCAGTTAATATTAATATTCCTTTCATCAGGATTAATAATTATTATATTGTTATTATTTTTGATTTTATAAACATTATAATTAATGATTGCTTTGTGATAGATACAATTGGTTAATTCTTTATTATTAATAATATCTTTAATACATAATTTTTTTGTTTTAACTAAATCTTTACAATAATATCTTTCTCTAGTATTTAAACAGTTTATAATTTTATGTACGTACATTGTTATTATTGTATGTACATATATGTCGTTAAAGTTAAGGTCTAAATTTTCTGTATTTATCGTAATATTTATATTTGGGGTTACGGTATTCTCTAATAAATTTACAAATTTCGTTAATTAGATCAGTAGATTTAATTTTTACTATTATTCTCTTTTTTGTATTATTAAATAGACTTTTGATATTGAGTTCTGTCTTATTTAAATGTTTATATACGATTATTTGGTTTCTACCTATGTTTACAGGGTTTTCTGTATATGTGATACCGCTGATTGGGTATTCTTCGTCTGTATGTATTGTATTGTGAGAATCATTTTCGTCGTATTCTGCTATTATACTACTGTTATCTTCTTGTACATTTATTTCTTCCTTTTGGGGCTTTGTTTCTGGTTTCGATCTACTTAATGCGTCAGCGTTGGTATTAGTTGAACCTTTTTTATATTGGATATCGTAATTAAATTCTTCTAATTTTATTCTTCATCGAGTTAGTTTTGAATTTGGGTCTTTAAGGGAGAATAACCATGTAAGTGGTTTATGATCTGTTTTGATCGTAAATTTTGTGCCATAAAGATAAGGTCTGATGTATTTCGTTGCCCAAACGATTGCTAATAATTCTTTTTCTATCGTTGAATATTAATTTCGTGTTCATTTCGTCCTTGATGCGTAAGCTATAGGTAAATCTTTTCCGTTATTATTTTGCGAAAGTAACTGCGCCTAATGCATATTGTGATGCGTCTGTCGGTAATGTGAACTTTTTACTAAAATCAGGGTATTGTAAAATTGGTGCATTGCTTAATAAATGTTTACATTTTTCAAAACATTCGCTGTATTCGGGGTCGTGTATATTTACTGATTTGCCTTTCTTTAAACAATTAGTAAATGGCTTTGTTAATTTTGCAAAGTTATCAATGAATTTTCTATAGTATCCGATTAATCCTAGAAATGATTTAATTTCTTTTGTTGTCTTAGGAATCGGGTAATTTTTTATTGCTTTAATTTTGTCGGGGTTAGGTTTTACGCCATCTTTTGTTATTACGTGTCCTAAGAAAGCTACTTCTTTGCGGAAGAATTCTGATTTATCATTTGAATTTTAAGATTTGATTCGCGGAGTCTTTTAAATACTTTCTCTATATTCTGAGAATGTTCTTGGAGGGAAGTGCCGATTATTATTATTTCATCAAGATATACAAAGCAGATTTTGCCTATTAATCCTTGTAAAACAGAGTTGAGAAGTCTCTGAAACGTGGAAGGTGCATTTTTCACTCCGAACGGCATGCGTTTAAATTCATAATGTCAGAAGCCTGTCGAAAAGACGGTTTTTGGAATGTCTTTTTCGTTCATTTCGGTTTGATAGAAACCACTGGCTAAATCTAGTATGGTAAAATATATGGACTTTCCTAATTTATCTTACCTATGTCCGTAATATTGGGGATAGGAAATTTATCGTCTATAGTACGTTCGTTTAATTTTCTATAATCAATCACCATACGAAATTTCTCTTTTCCGCTGGCATCTTTTTTTTGGGTACAATCCAAATGGGTGAGCACCAAGGTGAATATGATTCTTGTATGATTTCATTTTCTAATAGATTATCAATTTGATTCCTGACTTCGTTTTTATAAATTTCTGGGTATCTATATGATTTTGAATAAATAGGGTGGTCATCTGTTAATTGTATTTCATGTTTCATTTTACTAGTAAAACTTAATTTTTCATCTTGTTTGGGGAATAAATCATTATATATTTTAATTAGTTTAGTTAGTTCTTGTTTTTCTTCCTTATTTAAATGGTCAGTACGTAGATTAGTAATCTCATTGTTTTCGCTTAATTATATTTGGAAAAGATTGTTTAGATATTGGAGTTTAAATTTTTTATGTTTTATTATTACAATGTCATTTGCTAGGTCCATTACGATATTTAATTTTTTACACGCGTCTATTCCTAAAGAGCGTTAAAGTTTTGGTGGAAATTATATATATAACATTTTATTTGGGTTTTTCGATAATTAAATAAGCTTTACCTGTGGCGGTTTTAATTTGAAAATTTTCTTTATATATGGGGAGTTTGTTTTCTTTTACTAGCTTTTTATTTATTAAATTAATTGAAGATCCCGTATCTATTAAAAATAAATAATTTTTCATTTGTAGCTAGGGTAACCTACTGTAAAAATTGTTTTCCGTAGTACTCGTGTTTTCTGCGATGTAGGGGGTTCGCTTAGCTCTAAAAAATGATCATAATCGTTGGATTCGATAGGGGTGTTATTATTTTCTCTGGGGATTTTATATTTTAAATTTTCTGTATTATTTAACTCTTCTGGTGTTCTTTGTAATGTTTGATTTCTACTAAAAGCGTTTCTCATTCTAGTATTCGGTCTATATGTGGTATTCGTTATTATTGACGAACTCGTTGTATTGAGTAACTTTGTCGTGTTACTTGAGTTTTGTTTTGTGGGAATGTACTTTGGAATGAAGTACTAGATTTACTTAAATTGATAAAAGGGTTTACTAAGTTCAAACGATGTATTTTTATTGGTGTAATTTTGTTTTGAAGGGTAATTTGATTTTTGTTTTTGTGGAAGAGTATAATTATTATTTTTATTAGGGTTTAATTAAATTCGTTCATTAAAATTTTATATGCTTCATTTAATGTTCTGGGGATTCTTGCTCTTATTGAGGTTTCTATGGGTTCTCTAATCCCTATTTAAAATTGTCTTAATGCTAATTTCTCGAAATTTTCTATTAATATTTGTCTGTTATTAATTTGTTCTACATGTGTAAAAATGTAACTGGAGTATTGATTTGTTAACTCTTTAATAATTGAACAAAATTCTAAATATGTTTTATTATAACATAATTAACATTATGGTTCCGCATAATTCTCTATAGTAAGGTCATCTTTACCGGTTTTAAATGTGTTTGGTAATACTAATTTTAATTCGTCCCATGTTCTAATTATTGTTGAGCTGATTTGTTCTTTCGCGGGGGATACAATTTTTGAAAGGAAAATTCTTTGTAGTAATTTATTTTGTGGATGATCCGCGGGTGAGGCTACTGCGAATAGTGCGAGTATTTCTTCGCATACTTCTAAAAATTCTTTGAGTATATTGGGATTACCATTAAATTCTGGGATTATGTTGATTTTGACATTTTGTTTAGTTAATTTGTGTTTGTGCTAATGTGCTTAAATTAGTATATAAATTTTTTAATATATATATAAAATGCAAAATATAAATTCTTACTAACTAACATGCACATATATAAAAGATTAGTGTACAAATAATATGAATAATATGAATGGTTAGTGTAAATGTTTGATATACAAATTATATTTTTATTAATATTGTAAATTATATTTTAGTAATTTTCTCGACTGTTTTTCTTTTCTTTTTTTTGTTATTATAATTTTATTGTTTTATATTTGCGTCAATTATATATTTTTTATTATTATTTTTCCTTGCGTTAATTATCTTTTTTAATTTTTCTTTTTCTTTTATTATTAAAAATTTCTTCTAAATTAAATTTCAATTTTCGCTTGATTCTAAATTTTGTTACATCGATATTCGTTCGCGTAATCAAAATTGTAAATGGATAATTGCAATATCAATTTTCATTTGACGTAAACAATTAAAATATTGAGTGTAGAAAGGTGGACTTACAATAAAAGGGTGGTAGCCATCCCTCTGCAACTCGAAATTTTTTTATTTTTTTGCCTGGGCTGACCTTCGGGCTCTAGCTTTGCTGGCTCTGTGAAGACTGCTTCGGTGGTGACTTTGGTTGCCTGGGGTTGTTCTGCTTGCGTGGGGTTCTGCAGCTAATCTTTAAAAAGAACTACGAAGATGCCTAAGTCCGGCGACGATGTCAAGTTGCGAAAGGTATTCGTCCTCCAAACTTGCGGATCCCGTAAAGATAAGCTTCTTTTCTTCGTATCTGCGTTGCGGTGAAGGATTGGGTGACTGCTCAATGTAGTCCTGCAATCCTGGGATGTGTTTCCAAACGGA
>JAAEAF010009333.1:0-65504 GCA_011037195.1 Triatoma infestans
TATGGCACTTAAAAAAAAAAAAAAAAAAATTGATAACACTAATATTTTTATATTTTCCTTTACCTGATTAAACACTTAATATGGTTTCACAAAACACTGAACTAATAATAGACTACTGATCACAGAACTCTTTTTTTATTTCCCTAGTTGTTAATTTGATTTTTTTTTTTGTTTTGCCCGTATCAATGAGTATTACGGGATTGGTGTAGAAAGAGTGACTGTGACACTTGAACTAACTCTCCCCTCCATACATTTGCAGCTCTTATATACTCAGTGATAATCTACACTCCACCGCCATTACTGTCCTCTAATACTATGATATGTTTCGCGTCACTACATCTATCCACTTGATTTTTTTTTTTTTTTTTTATAAAAAAACTTCTGTAAACATATTTAATGAATGTCGCAAATTTTTCATTATCTTACTTACATTACATTACAAAATAATTAATTTTTTTTTTTTAATAATTTTTTTCTTATTTTAAAAAATTGATAAGCAAACATTAATTTTTTTTAAATATGGACAAGTAATTTTTTGCCTTTATTTTTGTTTCATATTTATTTTTAAAGTTTTATTTTATCAATATTTTTGTTTTGTATTAGAATTAAACAATTACTAAAGATAATTTGCTATAGATTAACAAACAAAAATTTTTGAAACTCGGAAACGGAAAGAATTACAGCCGATTTTGGTCGAACGAATACGAAAGTTATCGAGCATATAAAGGTGTATTGTATAGCATATATTTATATTCCTGGGGCATTACGTATATTAATACTTGGAAAATTGCAATGTTCACAAAAGATATTTCTATCTTCAAAAAAAAAAAAAACTTTAAATACAAAATAAATTAAACCAAGCAGGAAAGAATATTAACCAAGTAAATAAGCAACCTTCCCAGCTTTATCTCAAATAATGGTCTGCTTTGATTCGACATCACTTCTGGCGCACTAGTTTCGATGTTTAAAATATTTTGGTCGGCATTATAGTATCTAAAAGCACAAGGAAATATGGAAGGGACAATTGATTTCATGAAACATGGGTCTTTTATGAAAAACATTTGAGTGTAACCAATCTGAGTGACACCATAGTCCGAACAAATCGGACCATAATCTTAAAGGGAAATAGCCTAAGTTCTTCCACCGCCAGATTCTGTTCCAACCAAATGTACTGCATCTAATTTCCTCACAACCCAAGCAATGTGTCCTAAGATGGATGGGTATTTATTCCTCTATCTCACAGACTCTACAAAAGGGATCTGGCATGAGTCCCATTACATGCAGTCTCCTTAAACCACAATGCACCGTCAGGATTAGAACCAGATTTCTGAGAGAGATCCGTGAAAGACAGCAACATTTCACTAATAGCCTTGACCGGTCCCCGAATAAGCATCTTACACTGAATACAACCGCCGTGCTAGGTGTGAATAGTATGAATGCTGTGAAGCTATCCATTACTGGAAGTTTGACAGACATGTGTCTAAAGACACACCAACAGCAGGTTTGGGACCTGGGACCAATGAAAGGGAGAGAGGCGCCTAATTTTGCAAATCTATCTTCGTTCCCTAAAATTTGCATATAACCTGGTACCCAGACTAGAAGTATATTCTTCAAGAAGAAAGCCCTTCCGGTCTTTTAGAATATTCTAGTACGAACCAGGAAGCGAAGGGACATGAACTCAAGAGCCTTCAATGCAGCTTAGCTGGCCGAGAAAATACAAACACCTTTTAAGTTAGTGTTACATACCTGCTGATCCAAAATGCAACAAAGAATAGCATATACCTCAGACTGGGAAATAGGGATCCATTCAGCAAGAGATACTGTCAAGTGATTATTGGGTACCTTGCTAAAGTTCACAGATAACTCATTATCCATCACAGCATCCTTAGCAAGTTTTATCTGCTAGCTCGTTACCGTAATACCTTGCATGTGCCTTTAACTATAGTAATCTAACTTCCTCATTTTGTTCTGAATCTTCCTATAATTTTCTATATTCTTCCATTGTCCCATTGCGGTTTCTATGATCATTTATGATTACAGAGAGAAACATCACTATCGGTATTTATTTTTACAGACTTTATCAATTATTCTTTCTCAACCCTTTCTTTATAAGGCTTCCGAAATAGCACAAAAGTTCTGCTTAGTCATTTGTACACCAATCAGCAAATCTCTACTTAAAAGCGTAATAGAGGACTCTCCACTGTTCATAACTATTACAGTACATCCGTCTTGATTATCACTTTGTCCCCATTCGTGTAAATTCAATAATATGTATTATTAATTTCTTCTATTTATTAATTTTCTGAGTTTTTTGAGATTTTCTCAAAAACGGTTTCAACATTTTTTTCTTTAAATTGGTAAATGAAATACACATACAAAGAGTCACAACTTTTATTTGAAACATTTTTTCGGTAAAATTCATAAAGGATGGTTGGAGTTATGGTTTCCTCTAAAATGCTATTTTAGTTTATTATACGATTATATTACCCAAATAAAATTAATCAGAATTAAATATGTTGCCAAAATTCCAAGTTTGATGAAAACTGGTAGACCGGAAGTGCGACTTTACTGTACAGTCTTTTGGTTTTCTATTTTCTCCATAAAAGGACTGACGGGTTTCCTTAAACCTGGTACAGTCACTACGTACAGAGATCTATCACTTCTGTTTTAAACTTTCTCCTAGAAAATTCATTTAAGGGGGTTGTGAAGGGCTGTGCTTTGTTCAAAAAAGCCGTTTTATAAACTTTAGTTTCTGCCATTCAGGTAAATTGAAGGCAAGTAAACAACTACTAAGAATTAAAATATATTTGAAGAGAATTAGTTAGTTACAACTATGTAAATTTCACCAGATTTTTAACTTCAGTTTTTTTAATTGATTTTTATAACATCACGTTTCGACCTTGTTTACAGCTCATTATCAAATGGTGTAAGATGACAAGAGAAAAAAATGTTTTTTTATTTTTTGTTTTTATTGTAAAACAAAAACATTGTATATTTAGTTACTATTTTTAATTTAACTGAATTAACATATAATTTTTTTTTTTTTTTATCATCCTACAGCATTGTTGATAATGACCTGTAAAACAAGGTTGAATCGTAATGTTAAAAAAAACATTACTACCGATTTTTCTTGAAAAAAGTTGAACATTGAAAATGTTTTATTGGTGATTATTCTGTTTAGGTTATGTATTTTTAATATGCGTTCAAATTCAAAAACACCTCCTTTTATAGGCTATCATTCACCCCCACCTCACGGCGGTAACCCCCACCTCCATACTTTACCCCCACTATTTGGTACAATAATTAAAATTTGGAGATATTTAAAAAGATTAGGATAAAACTAACTCTTACTTACAAAATAAGTATATCATATAAACTTAGCTTATTTACATTCAGAGAAAAGCAAAATATATGTGAATTTCCATCAGTTTAGGATGTATTCTCCACACTGACCCAGTTTTTGCTAATCTGTGTCGCATGACGCTGAGCGAAATTGTCCCGAAGGAAGCACCTTCGAAATTCAGAAAATATAAAAAAAATCTGTAGGAAACACTTACACAGCTTTCCTGCCACCCCAGCTCCAACTTCCTGTAATGGCATCCAGCAGAGAGAAGAGAGGCTCTCTCTGGTTAACAGAGACTACTCTCTGACTTAAGCAGGCTAGACTGGGAGAACCTGTGTATATAAGCTAGTGAGAATCTATCTAGAGGGGATCTATCAGATTCAACCATACATCGCATCGTGTCATATCTCTACTCCCACTTTTTATTCTATCAGCTTCATTATAAAGTCCAGTGTAGTTTGTGTAAACTTATAGCTACATTATAACAGTGTCTTCATATCTCGTTTATTCAATCAAACCCAATTTCTCTCCTCAACACTACATTATATTCCCATACTAACCTTAAGAATTTTTAAAACCATTATGTTCAACATTGCTTTCATGACCAAACCATTTTAAATATAGTAGCATTAATAATAATTTACAGAGTGAGTGAAATAGTGTATATTCATAAAATAAAAACATCGACTGCATGAACTGACTACATGAAATGAGTTATAAGTTATTTGTATGGAATGATACTCACTTGTACAACGGCTATATAGAATGACATTATACTAACTTGAACAACAGCGAAATATTGAGTGCCACTTAACAACAGAATGTACTTGCTTTAGTGCTCATTATTTTAATTATAATTTAGTATTGTTTTAGTATACACCGATGGAAAATTCACTTTTGTAGCATTCATATTTCTAAAATCAGAAATTAGTTTGCTTAGTACAATTTCTTCCAATCAAAAAACAAAAAATCTGGTGTGAAACACTCACACAACTTTCTCTTACTCCAGTTCTCAAAATTATAATTGACAAATTTCATAGTTTGTGTACCAAATTTGAATGAAATTCGTCGAAAACTGAAAAAACTGTTCAGTAAAAGCGCCCTTCCGGTTTACTAATTTTATTGAAACTGAATTTCAGCCATCTATTTATTTCTAATTAATTATGTTTGAATGATAGAATTGTATAATCAACTATGATAGCACTTTAGAGAAAAACATAACCCCACCCTCCCCTAAAAGTGCCCTTAAAAGAATTTTCCCAAAGAAATGTTTTAAATAAAAGATGTAGATCTTTGCATGTTTAATTTATATATGAAGTTTCAAAAAAATCGTTGAAGCCATTTTTGAGAAAATTGCGAAAAAGGGAATAAATCATTTAATAAAGTGGTAAAGTAAACGCACTTCCGGTTATCCAATTTTTTTTCAACTCGGAATTTCAACAACATATTTAATTCTAATTAACATTATTTAGATGACAGAATTGTCTAATAAACTGAAATAGCACTTTACATGGAAACCTAACTCCACCCCTCCCCCAAAAGTGCCCTTCATTGCATTTTCCCGGAGAAATGTTTCAAATAAAAGTTGTAGCTCTTTGAATATGTGGTTGATATTTCAAGTTTAAAGAAAATCGTCGGAGCCATTTTTGAGAAAATCGCAAAAAAGTAAAAAATCCAACTAGTAAAGTGGTACTTCCGGTTGAGGAATTTTGACAGATAACGTACTGTCAGATCCCATGGTGATACCTAAACGGAATATCAAGTTTCAACTTTCTACGGTTTTTCGTTTTTGAGCTATGCTGTTCACATACATACACATACATACTCACTACAGACACACACACAGACCATTTGCTAAAAACCACTTTTTTGGACTCAGGGGACCACAAAACGGATATTTCCGGTGAAAACTCGATATCGAAAATTTGGCATGATTACAATACTTCCTCTTACTAGGAGGAGTAAGAGAAAGTAAAAATGAAAGAAAACAAAAACTTATCTATGTAACAGATACTAACATTGAGAAATATCAATTTTCCTTACAAACGCGGGAAAAAAACCGGAAAATTTCTATAGTTAGTACTGGCAGCCATTAGTGACTGTTACTCAGAGAGAAGGTTCGGATAATTACAACATTACTGTACTCTTGTATATGAAATTATTATTTATTTAATTATTTTTAATTTTTCACTTTGTTTTTGGCCGCCTTCAAAAGCTACTGCCCCGTACAATTGCTTAAAGGTCTATTCACACAGACCCGTGCCGTGGCCGGGTCGTGATTCCACCGGCAAGATTAAAAATATTCTTTTTGAATTCAGAATGGTGATGTTCCCACTTGTCCGCCGCGTGAACGTGCCGGTGCAAACAGTGTTATCGCCGTCACCGTGCCGTGATTTTCAGATTCTTGCCGTAGATATTTTTATTTTTTCATGGCCGTGAAAATTGATTTTTTTTTTTCAAGTCTGTTCATTTATTTTTATCAGAGACATGAATGACGAAAGGCTAATTGCGCCAGTATCCCGTGTTGTATGATCTGTCTCACCCATAATACATAGACACAGACTTCAAGAATTCCACCTGGAATAAAATTGGAGTAGAAATAGAAAGAAATGGTAAGAAATTCGTGTTTATTTGTGATATTATGTATTATATTATGAATAGCAACATCTTATAACCAAGATCTAAGGTTATTATTTTTTAAGGTTATATTATTTTTAAACTTTGCTCCATCGTCTATCAATTCCTTGTATAGAGTAACAAATTCCCCTTCTGTAGCTCGATTTTTCCATGCCTGATGGACCCACATCCGTTTCTTTTGATTTGTTCTTCCTCTTCTCCATCCAAAATCAGAGTAATCATCAAGAGTTCATCTTCCGAAAATATCGCCATTTTGTTAGCGTCACTAATGCACTGTAACGTCGGATGAAACACTGTCGAGTGTGAACAGAAATCAATATAATATGATTGAGACCGGTGGAATCACGGGCCGGTCATGTGTGAATCAACCTTAAACTTGATATTCCGTTTAGGTATCACATTGGATCGGGCACAATGAGTTCAAAATGCATCTGCTGAAATTGCGACTTTACTGAATATTTTATTCACTGTTTTTTTTTTTTTTTTTTCATTTCTTCAGGTAGATTAAAAGAACTTTACAAATATAGTTTTCGAAATTTAATGGAAAATGGTTCCAACGATTTTCTTTGAACTTCCCATGCTTATTCACATTATATAAATGTAATATTGTTATTTAAAAGTTGTTTTAGGGGTTTCTGGACAACTTGTGAATGAAGTATAACACTTTGAACTGTGTCACATGTCTGCTGGGGCTGATAGAGAAGCTCTAGAAACCAAGCAGTATAATCCCCCAAACCTTATGTGAATAATTGCAATAATAGTCGTGTTCTGATTGATGTTTCACCCCAGCTTTTCCTTTAATCTTGAGGCTGTTAGAGGAAGATTGCGATTGCGTCAAATTTTCGAAATTGATTTTTAGTGTTTTATGTTTTTTGAACCTCAAAATTTTTATTTTGAATTCAATTTTGAAAATTTATCATGATCGGAACATTTGCTTACTGGATAAGAGAAAGTACAAAAGCTACAAAAAAAGAATTGGACTGTTGGGACAATCTGTTATTGATTTCCATTCAATGAAAACTTGAAAATGTATGGAGTATAATCCATTGTTATATGAAATGACAAGTAATAGACCATTGTACAACCGGACCATTCCATTTTATAGTGTTTAGCAGAATCAATAAGAGTCACTAAACCTGACCTGATAAAATTGAGAAGAGATTGTCTATTTTAGATAGTTTGTGTTAATTAAAAGAAATTTGGATTTTATATGGTTCTCGATAGCATTTCAAACTTGAAGGAAATCGTTGTCGTCTTTATCGAGGAAATTAAAAAAAAAACAACTTAAAAACCTTTTCTGTAAACCCGCACTTTCAATTAACCGACTTTCTTCAAATTTTGAATTTTAGCGCTCAGAGAAGGCTCCGTGTACCAATGACCACAGATATTGACGTCTAGAGTGTAATTAAAAAAAAATCTGGTGTGAAACACTCACACAACTTTCTCTTACTCCTATTCTAAAAATTATAATTGACAAATGATATAGTTTGTGTACCAAATATAACGAAATTCGTCGAAACCTGACAAAACTTTTCAGTAAATGCGCACTTCCGGCTTACTAATTTTCTTAAAACTTGGAATTTTGGCCATCTATTTATTTCTGATTAATTTTGTTTGGATGATAGAATTATATAATCAACTATGATACCATTTTAGTGGAAGCTGTAACCCCACCCCTCCACTAAAAGTGCCCTTAATGAATTTTCCCAGAGAAATGTTAATAAAAGTTGTAGATCTTTGCATGTTTAGTTTATATACGAAGTTTCAAGAAAATCGTCGGAGCCATTTTTGAGAAAATCGCGAAAAAATCATTTAATATAGTGGTGAAGTAAACGCACTTCCGGTTATCCGATTTTTTTCAAACTCGGAATTTCAACAACATATTTAATTCAAATTAACATTATTTGGATGGCACAATTGTCTAATAAAACTGAAATAGCACTTTAGATGGAAACCTAACCCCACCCCTCCCCCAAAAGTGCCCTTCATGCATTTTCCCGGAGAAATGTTTCAAAAAAGTTGTAGCTCTTTGAATATGTGGTTGATATTTCAAGTTTAAAGAAAATCGCAAAAAAGTAAAAAAACTAGTAAAGTGGTACTTCCGGTTGAGGAATTTTGACAGATAACGTACCGTCAGATCCCATGGTAACCCTAAACGGAATATCAAGTTTCAACTTTCTACGTTTTTCGTTTTTGAGCTATGCTGATCACACACACAGACCATTTGCTAGAAACCACATTTTTGGACTCAGGGGACCTCAAAACGGATATTTCCGGTGAAAACTCGATATCGAAAATTTGACACGATTACAATACTGCGATTACTAGGAGTAAGAGAAAGTTGAATTATATATGCTTATGTTGAAAAATGTTCGAATAAATAAACCTTTATTAAACCTATTTAATAAATAAGTTTAATAATAGGTGAATTTAGAAAATTTGATCGATGGCAATACTTTCCTTTGAAACTGAGAAAATAATGAATCAATTAATGATTTGATGTATCTTTATAATAAAATTTATTATATTTTATTTATTATAAAATGTGACAATAATATTAATTTTTTTGTTGCTCGTGAAATTATAAATGTGGTAAAAATAGTTGTTGGGAAATATCAATTTTCAGGAAGGCAGAGTTCTCTAGACCGAAAAAAATAGTTTTCCCTAAAAAAAAACTTCTTCAGATAAAAGAATAGTTATAATAAACGAAATTTAAAGAAAATCTTGTGAGTCTTTTTTTAAAAAAAATCTGTTGTCTCACTTCCGAAGACTGAATTTTACCTAACCTTTCTTTTTTATGCTAGTGATACCTTCGCTAGTGAATGATATTTCAAATTTGAGGTTATATTTTTAAGGTTATTTTGTAAACTCGTATAACGAGAGGAAAAAAGATAACTGTCTTAAAACTTTTTTTTTGCATTGATGAAACCTCAAAACAATTTTTCAATGTGAAAATTCTATATTTCGAAAATGTGACTCGTATGAAATAAAAGAAAAGATAGAGATTTCAGAATATTTTTGCGTATACATGTATTTTTCTACTTTAAAAAAATTAAAAAACACATTCTAGTTGTTCGGGTCCGCAGCTTAAATTCTTCATCTATTAGGTTTTAAACTTTAAGTAAATATGCTTTACACAAAATTTTAAAATTATTTGTGTTGATAAAACTTAGATTTTGCCTGGGTTCCGCTTAAAAATCGTCCTAATTTACCACCTTTACAAACAGATAAGATTAAGTAGACATATGAAAACTCATTACCTGTTGCTAATTAATGCTAATCTTTTAGCTTTCATGAAAACAGCTAATAGCTTGACGTTCACTTTGTTAGCACATTGTGAATGAGCACAGAAGTTTTCTCGGTATGCTGCTGTCATTTATGCTTTGATTATCTCTTTTCAATTTGATCAAAGATGACAAAAACTCATATGAATTTTCATACCTTTTTATTTCTACATCTCTTTGATTTTGTTTGTTACATGCAACACTAAGTAACCCTCTCTGAATCTAATATTATACTCTCCAGACGTTTCTATCAATCTTACCTCTGATTACTTTAATCCTGTTTAACCAATTAGTTTCCGCAGTCTGAAATTAAAAATTAACTCGAAAAGTTTCAAATATAATGTTTACATTACATACTAAAGAATTCTCTTTTGGCCATTTCTTAATAGCTCTTTCCCAACTGTAGACAGCACTCTCGGACTTAACTAATATGCAGTCCCAAACTAGATTTAGGCGACTCTTATTCTATCAACGTTTCAGACTTCTTAACAAACATTAAAAACTCCGGTTACAGAAGATACGTTTATTACGTATGGCTTAGAACTTTCTCCAGAATTCTCTGGAAAACCAAACGAGCCAACCTTAACAGAATTCGAATCCTAAAAAGTGAAAATCCTCAACCCTATCGTGATCATCCTCATTTTGTATCCATCTTCTCCATACTGATCTTAAAATTTCTTCATCCAAGATCTAGAGAAATCTATTTATTGGCTACCCTGCATCCCAATCCATATTTCAAAATCATTACTACCATTTTAAATATGAACTAAATCATTAAATAAATAAGATAAAATAATTAGAAATTATAATTTTATATAACCAATACAAATTGATTAGAAATTAGATATTAAACTTTCACTCTATTCGATATTAAATAATTAATGATTTGGCTACAGAAGAACTAATGCAATGATAAAATAATATGAATAGGAAATGAAAGGATTATAGGTGCTTTATAATTGGATTATCAATCAATAAAACTAATTCAATTTATGCATCAGTTTTATTTTTACCTTTTTACTATAACGTAGGTATATTAAATATGCATGTTTTTATTACAAAATAATAATAATTAACATAATATTAAAAAATAATGAAATATTGGCAAATTTATTAACAGATGAAATAAGTATTATTGATTAATTAACATTTGCAATTGAAAAACAAAAAAGCTGCCTCATATAGAAATAAATTAATGACATGTTATTAGATTTACTGATGAAAAAAATATTTTTTTTTAGATCAGTTGGATGCTGTTAATTATCCAAGGACACCAATAAATGTGTTCCATACTATGTTTATTATTATTTTCATTTTAATTTTATTTTCTTACAGTAATTAACAACCATATTTAACTAAATATTTGTCTACTCAATATATTGAAATTTTTAAATCTTTATTTATCTTAAACATCAATAAGTAATGTAAACCTGGCAATACCAATTTCCTTTGTATAATCTTGTGTTATATTTGGTGACCATAATTTACAGACTACATGGATGGCAATTGCAACTAAAATAAGAAATAAAAAATTCTTATTAAATATCTTTTCTATAATATATAATACATACATAACAAGTACATATTGTATAATCCATACATAACATTTACGTACTGTATAAGTACATAACATGTACAATACATAGTGTTGGTTTTACTTTTAAGCAAGAACTATTTAGAAGTTCAAATTCAAATTACAAAGCTCACTTTCTGAATGCATTAATATATTAAAAATAAAATTCTTAACGAATTATCCTGTTGCAATTCATGACTGCTGATGTATGTTAAAAAAAAAAAATTAAACATTTTTATCTTAATCACGTGTGGCGAGGATTAGAAGGTGAAATACCTAATCATCTAATCTTATCAGTTTTTATTAAAAAGCTTATGTACATATTTATGTAAACAGTGTTTTCAAAAACTATGTTTAGTTACTTTTAAAAACTAAGCCAATTGTCTTCTGTTTTCAGAACTTAATACATAAAATTTCAGGACTCTTTATCTTAAATTTGTTCTTATATCAAGCTAATTAGTTATAACCATAAATTCCACAAACATAAACCAGGACTGGTTCTCATTGTTACCAACTTAAATGTAACATGTTATTATTTTGATAATAATGATAGTTTACTAAATCATTTATTTAAGCTATCATTGAATTTTATTAACAACGCTAAAATGAAAATCATTACCACGAATTCTTTTAGTGGAAAATTTTTTTATATATACCCTTTATTGTTAAAATTTAGCATCATATTTAACAATTGTCTTCTGTTTTAAGAACTCAATATGATAAAATTTCAGGACTATTTATCTTAGATTTGGTCTTACATCAAGCTAATTCGTTATAACTATAAACTCCACAAACAATCCCGAAATAACTTTTTCAGGGAACAAAATTCCAGTTTCGGAATGGACAAAATAACCTACTTTTTAAAGACTCATTTACAACATTTTCTATACCGATCAAGACAATAAACAAAACACGATGAATTATTGTTTTATTAATAAATTATGTTAAAGTCTCAAAATGAGTATTTTACAGATTTTAAAGTTGAAAGCAACTTTAGATATAGATAAAAATATCTAATTAGTGTACAAATATATTATTTTAAAAATGGCGAATGCTGTACATTGAAAAACGGTTTGTTCTAGAATCTAGTCAGCAATTAAATATAATTCTAAATAAAATTAGAACCGCAAAATATACAAGAATATCTCCTATCCTTTTTCTGGGGTATTTTTTAACATGTATACTTTACATTTATATTATACTTTACTTTACATTATATTACTTTTAAAGTCATACATTAAGGAAAGGTTATTTAAGTGATTATTCTTAAATTAAGCATTTAAAAAAATATAAATTAAGCAAAATATTAGACTAACTTTTGGAAAATGAAAAAAGGATCTTGAGGAAGGAACTATCTTACTATCAATTATCAACTTCAAAATATCTGAGAATATTTCGATCAAGGGCGATTATTAACTGTAACTCAGAATTAGGTCAGACCTCCTAACTTACATCTTTAGATAAGAGTGATTAAAACTGAAAGTGTCTTCTTTTTTTTCTTTTTTAATAATTAATTACTGGAAGGAATTTAGATATAAATTTAATGTTAGGAGGAGACTATTAATTATTAGAGTTTGTGAAAAAGTGTAGAATTGAAAAGAAAATGTTTTAACAAAATTCTCTTCAAATTATTAAATCAAGTATTGAGTTATAATTATTCTAATTTAATAAGATATTCAACCAGAATTGTATTTACATCAGGAATACTATACAGACATCATGTTTAATAACCATCATTGACCGCATTAGGGTAAAGTAGAAAATTGAAGGACTCAAAAAATAGTGAAATTACCAAAAAGCAATGTACTTTCAGTTTCAAAAATAAAATTAAAAAAAAAATCATTACAAAGAGAAATATTGATTCCAAGGATTTATAATCCGATAAATAGTGTGGAAGGCTATCTTCCTCTCTTCAACGACCCTGATCTTAATGCATTTTTTTTTTATATCACTAGAAACAAACAATTTAGAAATTGTTTGGTAGATTTTACTGCCTTACGTTCTGTTTCAATTACTGACTGGTATTTCTACAATAAATTCAAAGTTATACTATAACTAATTGACTAAATCAAAAAATTGGTTCAGTAAAGGTATTGGTTGCGCTGAATTCAAATTGTTAAATTGTTTTACGTTTCCTTATTGTAGCAGTTCCAAACTTATAAACATTTTTTTTTTTTTTTTTTAAATGAATAAACGCTTTTTCATTGACCCAATACTTTTCTCGCTTAACTATACGGCCCAATTTCAGTGGTGAAATTGTTGTTTTGAAAATCTAGGAATTTTTGACATTCTGGCATATAAATCTCTGAAGAGGTATTTATCTTTAAACTTCTCTCACTGCTGAAATAAGAGATATTGTAATCGTAACAAAAGTGATCGAAATTGATTTTTCAGCGGAAATATTTATTTTGTGGTGCTCTGTTATGAAACAAATGGTTTGAGTAATTGCCCCCTCTCACGCTGTGTATGTGTGTGTGTGTGAGAGAGAGAGAGAGAGAGTCTGACTCAGAGAGAGAAAGAATGAAAAATCGCGAGAAGCTGGTATTCAGTTTAAAACCCCTAACAAAACGGCTTGAGTCAAAATCTGTCAGATGGAAGAGTGACAATTGATTTTTTTTCAGTTTTTCTTTTTCTCATAAACGCTTTCTATTTTCTTAAAATTTCGCTTACTTACTATATATGGAAAAGAGATTAGCGCGCTGGATTCTCGCGCGGAGATTCCGGGTTCAGTACTGGATTCTTTCTGTTCCTAGGAGCCGAGCCACTCATGCTCGCTGCTGATGCCGGCAGTGCATTGAGATGTTTTTTACAAAAAATGTGAACCTTTTTAAATACCTTGATCAATATTTGAACTCACCAGAGATATTTTCCGTAATAGCCTGCTTGTTTTTGAGTTCATCGATCGGTTTTGGGCGTTCGCCCACCATCATGATTTTTTTGTCAAACAGTGTGATAACATAGACTTGCACGAAGCAAATTTAGTTGATACACTCTGTGCAAGTCAATGTTATCATTATCACACTGTTTGACAAAAACATCCTGATGATGGGCGAACGCCCGAAATCGGTGGATGACCACAAAAAGAAGTAGAAGTAGGCTATCTCAGAAAATATCCCTGATGCTTTCCGGCTCTGCGGAACCAACCACAACAAATATTAGAACTGAATGGATCCTCCAAAAGATATATTGAGAAGCGTGGTTGAAGATCGGGAAGCTATATCCATGCTGAATCCTGAGTTATGGAGCAATAATATTTTTGAATAGCACCAACAAATTAATATATTATGAAGGATTGGAAGTGTAATACTCTTCCGGTGCGAAACATGGTCAGTTGTATCGCAGGAACAGAAAAAACTGGTAGCTACTGAAATTTCTGGCGCCGATCGGTGAGAAAGTCCCGAAGAGAAAAAGTAACAAATGACGATTCGCAAAATTATGAATGTCCAGAAGACGGTACTAGAAGTTATAAGTAAAAGTCGACTCCAATGATTTGGCCACGTTAAAAGAATAGTTCCAGAAAGATTGCCCCAATAAATTTTGGATTGGACTATGGATTAGTGGAAAAGGATTCTCAGGACAGGGTGTATTGGGAAAATAAAGTATTTGAAGAAGGAATCCTTATTGTGGGGAAGCTTATTCTTATAGTGTCACTTCTGGGAACATACAGTTTTAACATCTATATAGCTAGATAATATTATTATTCAAATAATGCATTTCTGGAATTCTATTTTTAAAGAAGTTAACCAGAAGTGCCACTTTGCAGAATTGTTTTCAGAATTTTTTGAGAAAAGGCTTCCAACAATTCTTTTTTTAAGTTTAAAATATTAATTGCAAAATTTATAAATCTATCACTTTTATTTGAAACATTTTTCGGAAAAATTTTCCCGCCTTATTGATAGGACTCTTCAACGAATTCACATTCTGACGTTATGTTAGGCCTATAATTCAGATTCCAAGTTAAAAGAAAGTTTTCCTTTTTAATTGTAATAACAGAAGATCATGTAAATGCTTTCAATGAATTGTTCTTCTTCTAACTTTTAGCCCCTGTTTGCTTTTTAAAAATATGAGTGAATCCTTTAAATATAGTTTTATTTTACTGTCTTGCGTTTTATTTTAATTATCTGGTACATTTCACGGATAGAAAATAAATTCAAAGTTATATTATAACTAGTTTGCCCTGTAAATGATTCCATTATATAAATTCATCAAACTTTCCCGGACTTTTTTAAAAACGATCCCTGTTGGCTGATAGAACTGAGAAAGAAATAATGACTTGATAATGCTCTAATGCTGAAGTTATCTTTCCTTTGATTTTTCTAAACAAAATTGTTAAAAAATATGTAGTATTAATAAATAACTTACTTGCAGGACGTTCAAAATGTACGGCCACAAGAGGGCTCAAATATCCTGGCTGTCCTGTATATGGAAACATATAACCAGGGAATCCTGCTGTAGGGTAATAGGCTATCGGGCCGATGAGTTCTTTGTCAGCTGGAGTCTCTCCTTCGCACCACAGCCATACTGTGTTTATCTAAACAGTTACAGTTTGAATAAATCAAATTGGATAACTTTGTATTTTCTTTTAATTTGTTTTCAAAATAATTGCTAATTTTTTTATTATATGTGAAAATATTTAGTAAATTTCTTTTGATTTCTATCTGCTAGTCCTTCGGGGCTACTCTTGAAAGGAACACAATTATTTGGTTTTTACACAGCGCTGAATTCCCCCTAGGTGAGGAACTGAGCATAGAATATTTAAAAACGTTTATAAATATTGTATTTGGAAAGTTGACTATACGACTTACCTTGTGAGGACTATTTGCTGCAACACTAATCAAATCTTTTAGAGGAGATGGCATGTTCTTTGGTAATGTTTTGGTAGAATTATAAAATTTCGGTTTCCAGTCTAAAATCTATGGCAAAATAAGTCTTCATATGTTTATCATAAAAAATAACACACACATATACAATTAAAAAAAGAGACGCTAATCGGTTATTCGGTCTGAGATGTTTGAGATTCGGGTCTTCGGATTGGAACTTTTATTTTGTAGTTTATGAATATTCATTTTATTTCTATATAATTTATAAATTTTCTAAGCAGAGAAATGCTGTTAGTGATTTAAATATGCCTACTAATGATATGTTCATGTTTCCTAAATTTCATTATAATTTTTTATTGAAATTCACTAAAAACCTATTTAGCTGTGTTTTTCAAATTCTCTCCGCATTTCTTTTGGAAATTAAAATAAATTTCGTACAATTTAATTGCTTACCTTATCAAATTCAATAAATACACATGGTGTACGATGCTTATAACCAAAAAGGTTGGATGCTGTGCATGGATTTAAATCCGGTTGTATATAACATACAGTGGAATCGGTAATTGGATTCTCATAACTGCAGTTTGCTAAATGTTCACTACGTCCTTCCGTCAATGATGGTGTTCTATAAACTAAAATTTGGTTTGAAAAAAGACAAAATAAAAACTATTTAACATTATATTAGTATTAATATCAAAGAAACCAAAATCGTAAAAAACTCAAAGAATGAATTTTCTTAATCAAAATAATTGTCCTTCTTCCACCAAGTTCCCAATACAAGGTGATTTAATCGTTGGCCTTTGTGTTTATTTACTTATTGATGATATTATTATTCATCTGTGGGAGAAATCAAGCCTTTCGCAATCTAAAGCCTTTCACTATCTGAGCCTATATAGCAACTTCAAGAAGAAAACTACCTCAAAATTTACAAGCCGTTTCTAGAACAAAAAATCCATAACAGTCCGAACAAGTACAACTAGCGGGAGCTCTTTCTTCCACTTATATCTAGTTCCGAATAAAAATAATGAACCTAATCTTCTTACAACCCGAACATATGAAAAGATGAATTTCTCTGTAATAGGAGCCTGGCGTAAGCCCATTATGTAGAGTTGTCTTTTCAAATTACAGTAAGGGATCCTACCGAGTGCCTGAGAATAGCAACAACTTACTATCAGCCCTGATTGGACCCTCAATCAGCATTTTAGATTGTCAACAACCACTCATCCTTCTCTAAGTAGGGGAAGTTTTCTATCTTTATCTCTATAAATGATAGGAAGAAGTCCATGCCTAGAAGCTAAATATGCCAAAGGTATGTTAACGGCAGTTTCGGGACCAGTAAATAGAAGAGAGACTAAGCTATCAACGTCCTCATTTGCGAGATTCCTATAAAACCTAGTACCGAGGCTAGAAGAACTTCTTTGGAGGAAGTTAGTCTTCCAGTCTTAGTTTTGACTTAATTTTTTGTTCCTTCACCGTTCACAAAAATGTATTTATGACCTATCTTAAAAGTTATCATTATTTCTCTGTCAGCTGAAAGTTCTTGAATGAACTCAGAAACGTTTTTTTGGGTCAAGATGACCTTGTTTTTTATAACATAATATCACAGTCATTTATTTTTTGGAAATCCTGATGGACAAAGAGCCTGAAGAATCAACTTTAAGCAGTTGTAAAAATTTGATTAATTCAAAAAAGTGGGGGAAAAAACTTGAAGAACAAAAATGGATAAAGAGAAATTTAAATTGAAAATTATAAATAGATTTAATTACATTTACCTTGCTTCATATATTAATTGTCTTTGAGGTATGACTTGTTTGAATTATGTATAATTATAGATTCAAATTACATCGTACGAGTTATGTTAAGTTTTAATTCCCTCTTTGAATAATTTATATCCTTGACAGAGTTTAATCTAGGTTAAGTACACATGAGCGATAATAAGGATAATTATATTTTATATTTCCGAGTTTGTAAGTATATTTCTTGCTTTGTTCCAGAAATTCCAAATATTTTATATGAAACTGTTGATTCTCATATATGAAATTTACTATTAGGAAGTATCCTTTATTATGATTTTATTTAAAGTACCAATAACATTCCAGTTAGTGATTTTGACATTATAGTTCTTCCCAATCCAGTCCAAATCATTCAAGGTAAAATATTTCATAGGTCTTCATTTCAAATTTACTAATCACCCGAAAAAAAGATACAATTGCCCCTCTATAACCTGTTAACTTGAATTACATGTCCCTTTCTGTTAAATAAGTTTATATAATGCAATGGTTTACTAGCAGCATATCGTACATGCAACGAAAAACCATACGGCAATCCGCCTATTTACTAAATCCTTATCACAAGCAGGGGAGATAAAGATCCGTCTACCTCAACCCTTAGGAGATCTGGAAGGAGAAGTAGGGGAAGTTTTCTACAAGCATATATTAGGGCTAGCTACATCCAAAACAAAAAAACATCCAAAAGCAACAAAAACCAACCAAAACGAACGAAAACACAACCAAATCCAACAAAAAACCAACCAAAACAAAAAACCGAAGTCTGATATTTGGTGTTGTACACAAAGTCTTAAAAAAATAAAACACCTTCAACACACTCTGCCAATTCAGTCTGTCATTTCTCACGCTACCATTTTTCTATATTAGTTCTGTAAAGTCCTTGCAGTATTCTGTTCCTGAAATTAGATTCTTTTAGGGGATAGTGCATTGCAACCTGAAACATCTATTGTGTCTCCGGATAGTGCACTGCCGCCCCCCAAATAGTTTTCTCTAGCTACAGACATCACTGGCCAATGGCTGTAGAGGCTCCTGGGAAGAGAAAATCTAGGGGCAGCGCTGTTGGATTCGAACTTGCGACCTCTGCCTGGGAGGCGCTACCGCTGAACTAATCCCCTCCCTTCTGTTACTGAGTTAATATAACAGTATTCAGTCAGTTACTTTTCTCTTCTACATTTTTCTCTGTCCAATCTAGGAGTGACCTGTGACATCTCGTGTGACGTAGCGGATGTCGTAGCAGTTGGACGGGTTATCATATGATTTTTTTTTGCAGGCAAGATATGCTGCCACCAATCCATTTCAATAGCAACTTGTTTTTAGATAATTTGATTACTCTCTAAACATACACTTTTATTTCTCTTACCAGAAACGAGCGAGTGTCTCGATAGTTAAATTTGACTACAACTTTAAAGAAGATTTTTGTACCCTAAGGGTACTTAAAAAAAAAATTGAATTACTTGCGATTTACTGTTTTTTATTTTTGCTGTATAATGTCTCTCTTTCACACACACAAACCAATTTTTATTTTTAAGAAAACGGATTAGGGGTTTCAGAAAGTGTGTTTTCCGTAAAAAACTCGATTTCAAAAATTTGACACATCTATACCTCATATAACTTTAAAGAGGAAGTAAGTAATAAATAGAGTTAGCGGAATTCTTCACTTAGGTCAGGGATTCATAAAATATAGTTTGTAATTAAACATTTTTCAAAAAATTTGATTTTTGGGAGTTCTGTGAAATCTGTGACGATAGATTTCAAGAATTATTGATAGAGCCCCTGATCTGCTAGAGTAACTCTCATTGCACTACCTACTGCTTGATGAAAACTAACCTGCATCCCCACAGCCATATATAACACTTTTTGTTAAGGGCAACTAAATATTTAGGTACAATTGCATTTGTAAATTGTCGTAAGAGAAATCGTGTGAATGTTTCTCAGCTGTTTTTTGTTGTAATTGAAATGAGAAACGTTTGAATCTCAATATACTGACTGTTCATTATGCCTATAAGAAAAATTTAGAATAATCTTCACACATTTGATAATAGGTACTCTGGTAAACAATCTCTTACAAAACATTACATGCATTAAAAATTCTCTATTTGGTAGGCTAATGTTAATTTCCTTTTCTGACCGTTAACTAAGGCAGAAAAAAAAAATCATTAATTTTTTGGCCTTTATTATACTAATGACATAATGGTTCAAAGTGACACATGTAATATTATCCTTAAACAAACTAGTCACTAAAAAATGTCCTTGTAACTAAAATAAGAAAATTTTCGTTTAGATAAGAAAATTATCTTCCTTATTAAAAACTTCTTTTAAAATATCACTTTTCTTTTTATTCTTATTTCATAAAAATTTGTTTTATTGTTATTATTTGTGGTAAAAGACTTATTGAATAATTGAAACAGGTTCTACCATGGATGTGTGCCTTCTTCAGAAGGCTTTATATTGAAAATTACAATTAGCGGTTATTACAATGAATTATATAGATTGAAATTAGATAACTATATTCTCTAGAGACCTTAGTAATTATCATATTTATAGTAAATTGAAATTTGATTTGCGTGAAGATAGTTATATATGTGATAGATACAGTATGAATATGATAAGTGTTATAATTAAATTAAGAGGTATGCTATTAAAACTAAACTAAACTAAACTTGTAATATTACAAGGCCAATAGAAAGTCACAACTGCACGATGTGTAATAGTGGCGCGCTAGAAGATCTCTTCACTATATGGGTGTTTGTTTGGCGTTAAGAGAGTTTCGGGTGAAATGGTTCGGTAAGCCTACCTTGTCTATTGAGGGTTGTATAGACTATCTTAATGGCCAAATTAGGTAAATCTGTATAACTAACATATTAGAGCCTGGAATTATAGAAAATTTCTCATTGGAGAGTTCAATACATAACCTCAATGTTCAAAACAAGATAATTTACATAGAAAGCTCCTATTGGTGAATCACATGGTGAATCTGTTAGTGCGCTGGAAATGAGATTTATTTTATTTTGTATATTTATTTCCTTTATTTTTGTTTTTGTTTTTGTATGCGGTGAAGTTTAAGTTAATTATAGTGCAACTCTGCAGATGGGCTAGTTCCATACATAGGGTACTTTTGATGAAATTATGTAGAAAAGTTGTGTAAATGATCGATTATTAAAACACATTATTATTATTATTATTATAACGAATAACACTTTACCACTTTTTACAAGTTACACTGTTTTGTACGGAACATTACGAGATACTTCAGGGTTTAGGCAATTTAGATGAGCTAGTACCGTTTCTCGTATGCTGTGGAATGTGGAGTTTAAATCCGTAATTGTTAGTGTGTTTGGGATGATGGCGTTTGTATTTGAATGCGTCTTGATTCTGTTGTTGTATATTTGGTTCAAATTGTTTGTGGCTCTTAATTCAATAAACTGAAGAACAAACAGAATAATTTGATTCAAATATAAACTACATACTCAAGACTACACATTCAAATATGATCACCACTATCCCAAACATATTAACAAGTACGGATTATAACATCCACACACAGGATAGCATACAATAAACATTTAAACTAATGTTCTCCGATCGAGCTTGACCTGGATCCGTTTACATTACTTCAGGCCAGGTCCCTAATTCTTAGCCCTTTCAGAGCGCATTCCTAAATCATGCAACAAACAACACTAAGACAGTGAGCTGTAGAAGCCCCTAAGAAAAGAAAATCTAAGGGCAGCACTGCTGGACTCGCACCCGGGAACTCCGCGTTACTAGTCCAGAGCGCTATCATTGAGCATCCCTTCCCTCATACATCGTTATTATTATTTATATTTTTAATTCTTTTACTTTAAAAAATTATTTCAAGAAAAAAACCCATACCTTCAAGGTAGTTATCTAATTTTTCAGTCATCATACTATAGGTCTCCGAATTGAACCAGAGCAGTCCTTCGCTATGGCCCGAACCATGAGGGATGAATTTCAGTTCTGTAATAAATAAATGATACACCTATTAAACTTTGGAAGTAATAATTTATTTTAATTGATACATATTCTTCAGTTTTATTAATCGATAGTTCTTGGAAAATCTTTATACATGTATTAGTTTTTATGACACAATAGTGTCAAAAAAGAGCGGTCCTTTTGGCGTCGGAAAAACTTAAGTTGGGATTTGGGCCAAAATAGCAATTTTATTGACTTGCAGTTCACCAATCATTTCTATGGAAATATATCTATGAAAAATGAAGGATTGATAAGATATCTAGGATACAGAGAAATTATCGGCGAACTGCAGAGGCATGATTCTCTGTGGAATTCCCGGACATTGCAGGGCGTCTAATAAGCTGGCTCATGGCGACTTTAATATGGTAGAGCCAAAAATGCCCCCTCCCGATGGACTCGGTCAAGAGAACATGGATCCCTGTATCTGAAAGATGCTTCAGTAAGGCGGAAGGGAAATCATGGAAAGCTTTCAGTATGTGTCTAGTGCTCCGAGCAGACTGTGTCCACTGCCAACCTTGATGTTTGCTCTGCTTTTCAGGATATTAGAGTAATATTTTCAGAACGGGATGTCTGTGTAAGGAAGATGAGTTTGTAATGGACCCCGAGATCATACAAAACGGAAGCCAGCGTTTTCGACATAGGCTGAACAAAATAAAAAGTGACTATATTGTAATAGATGCAGGAAGCCTCATGATTATTAGCAATATTTGACAGTTTAAGTCCAACGCCGAAAGTTTCCAAGAGGATCTGGGGAGAAACTCTTGAACTCCGAAAGGAAA
Source organism: Triatoma infestans (assembly GCA_011037195.1). Classification (NCBI taxonomy): domain Eukaryota; kingdom Metazoa; phylum Arthropoda; class Insecta; order Hemiptera; family Reduviidae; genus Triatoma; species Triatoma infestans. Next base: position 22,214 of record JAAEAF010009333.1, read on the forward strand.
GATTCAAATAAACGTGTTAGGTTTAGATTAGTGCAGTTAACAATCGGAATTTAAAGTAACTGCAGGAGCTGTTTTCGAGAAAATCCCGAAATATTCGGAAACTAATTAATAAAAGTGCATTTTCAGTTGATCGGTTTTGTTTTTAAATGTAGAATTCTAGTAATACATATAAGTACTGTAGTATTATAGTTTTAAAACTGCACAAGTAGAACAACTGTAGATTTTAGATTGTACTGAAGTGGCACTTTAGAGGAAAGGAATCCTCAAAAACTTGTAATTTTGGTGAAAACTCAATTTAGAATATTTGACATGATCGCAATACTTCTTGTTCAAAGAGAATGTTTGGTTCCTTTGTAGTTGAAGATGTTAGAGAGAGTAACAATAAAGCCAATTCCACTGCAGTCTAGAGGATCTACCGTTACTTTGTATTAGGATTTTGGAAAAAGTGCAAATTTCTAGTTTATGTATTAAATAGAACTTATGAGGGTTTTATCCTATATATTCGTATGACTAAAGCGATTTAGGGTTGTTCAAGTGTTACTTTGTATGGCGTAAAATTTTAATATCTAGATATGATGCAAGGCCCTCCTCAAGAAAAATTTTTGATAATCAGTGGTGGGGGTTTTATTTGTCCCCTCTTAATGGACTTTTAAAATCTTTGCTTTAGCCATTCTTTTATGATCTCTCGACTGGATTAGTTTTGATTGGAAACGTCACAGTTAATTGATAAAAAAAAAATTGCTATGGAATTCATTATATTTAGTACATACTTATCTGATCTGCTGTTGTAAATGCAAATAGCAAGAACAGTTCATAAATAAATAGGAATAAAGACGACATGACAGCGGGGGTAATGTTCACTGACTATACTATACACTGACATATATCACAACAAGGACGTATTCATTCTTGATGCGTGGGGCGAGCAGGGGTCCAGACACTGGCTCTCAATAGTTGGTTCTGCAATTAGTTCTTCCTTTATTTCTCTAAATCACATTTCCCCCTCCAAATCTTTGTTTCCAACAATTTCTTATAACTGCAATTCTTCTCAGATTTTTATTTATTTATTTTTAACCAGTTTACTTTCTTTTGCTGTTGCAAGAGAAATGATTGCGAATGAGCCAAGTTTTTAATACTTAATTAGTGTCGGGAAAAATAATCAATGTCATTTCCGTTGATCAATGTGCATTATTTTGAGATCCCCTAGGCCTAGGCCCAAAAAAGTGGTTTTTAGATCTTGTAAATACGAACATTCAAAAAAAAAATCGCATAAATCTCGAACTTGAAATTCTGTTTGGATATTCCCACAGTATTTATCAGAATCCCTTAACTGAATGAATCTTTCCATGTTTATATTTTCTCTATAACACCTCAAACATTTCCTTCTTATACTTTCTATATAGGTGCAAGACTATCATTTCTATTTGTAACATTTTTCTGGTAAAATTGATTTCAGAGTGCTTTTGAAGGTGGCGGAAGAGGGGTGATGTTAGATGGCCCGATAAAGTGCCATTTCAGTACATTATGTTAAAGAAAAATGAAATGTGTGACCAAAATTTGGAGTCCGAAAGTGAGACTTTACTCTTCTTCTTTCAGTTTACGCGATCTCGTCGAATTTATTTCTTTTTTCAAACAATACTTCCTATACATATCCTATCACTTTTATTTGAAACTTTTTCCCCTCAAAAATTATTACGCTTTTGTTTAATTTGTTTTTATTATTATTATTTCATTGTATAAAATTGGAAGTAATCAAAAATTTAGAAAAGATGCCAAATTTGAGAAAGCCTGAGTAAGAAAAGTTGTGTGAATTTTTTCTAGATTTATATTTTCTTGTTTTATAATATTATACCAAAACTGTAAGAAATAAATTCTGATATAAAACTGTCACACGAGTTTATCTCACTAAAATTATCAAGTTTATATAGACAATTGACAAATTTTGTTTTGATTAGGAATATGAACAACACACAGCTGTTTCTTGCATACAATTGGGGGGGAATACCTATAATGTGTGAGAGAGAAGTCCGAAGTTTCAACGCCTGCAAAAACTCCTTTTAAAAAGTGTTTTTTTTTTTTTAGAAGTCTCCACTTTTTATAAGTCTGGTACTAGCTTCCTCTTTTATACCCATTCGTATGCTTCTCGGCTTCTGTAGACCGCCTTCCTTGAGGTAGCGTTCCCCCATTATACTTGTGACTTCTGCAGGCCATGTCGCTCTTGATCTCCTGCCTCTTCTTGTTATGGTACAAACATACCCTTGACTTGGAACTAGAACAAATAAGAATACCCAGTTTGCACTATGGCGCTGTCTAAAGTGGACCGTACTTTACTTTTGTGCGACAATCCTTTATTTAAATTAAAAACTTTGCAATGTGGTGAGGTATGTGAAGGAAGGGAAGTGTACGGAGAGTAACACCATTTATTACCCTATTAAGGGAGAATGAGGCATTATTTTTACAGTAAACTGGAATGTCAAAGTTACCTTTTTCGTGAAAAAACTTCATTAATTAATAACTCACCATCCATCTCGGCTGTACACACTGCTGTCTTTTCTAGTCGCTTGTAAAAATCAAACTGATTTGTATCAGAGGTTCTCGCGCCAGATCGCGTCGCATCGCTTCGCTCCGCCTCACGCTCTAGGTATTTTATGCCATATGTTCACATGTATTTGATAGCTTCGCTCATAGTCGCGTCGCTCACTGTCTGTGTGTTTGTACCCTTAGCTGGAAGGTGACCATATTAGGGCTTTCTTTGGTCATCCTCCTTCTTCCACGCGGCTTACTCATCCCTTCTTCAATTTTCTCGACAATATCCTTGTAAGCATTTATTATGCTTAAGTGTCATCGTTTCGGATTCCTTGCAGTTTTGATATACGACAACAGTGTTGTAAGCCATCCCTTTCCACTGCTCGATTTCTCCCGACTATCTTAATTTCGGATCTTTGATTTTTTTATGTCCAAACAGAATGTCATATAATGGAAACCGCTCCAGTGTCCAACAAATCCCTTTGATACCTGCATATAATTGATTTTAGCAGGTTGTTGGGAAGTTAATGTATTGATAATAGGCGTACTTGTCTGCTTGACCAAATCAAATTCTCTAACTGCTACTATTGAGAACAATCTACATCCCCTACCATTATCTGACATGTATATTGGTTAAGGACCACTAAAAGTTGAGTAAAATTTCCATTTTCAAAAAAATACTCTATTATAATTGTGTTAGAAGAAAGAGAAAAAATCGTGTAAATGTGTTCACAACAGATTATTTTGCTTTTATTTTGGAACATACTACATTGAGTTAAAATTCTTAATTTTATTTTCACTTAGTTATTGTATTTGAATGTAATAACCTTCAGCTCCCTTCTGATCTATCTTGTATTTAATGCGCCAATTATGAATCGGAACTAATTATGATCTTTGGGCATGCAATAATTCAAATCCGATCCATAACATCTCTATACATCGTTTGATGAGCAAACGGAGAATTACAATTAGAGGAAGCCGTGTGAATGTGTTAACACACCAGGTTTTAGCATTCAGGATTCCTCAAATTACAGTTAAAACTCAATAGTGAAAATCTTATAAGATCGCTAAATAGTTACAAAAACTTTCAGTTAACGGTACAATGATAATATCATTGTCTTCCATTCTTGTTCTATTTTGGTTGCTATAATCTCATTCTAGATTAAATTATATCTATTGCAAATAATAATAATTATAATATTTATTATAAGGAAATTAATATTCTAAGAAATAATACATAAACAATAATTACAAACAAATATTTTATATTTACATATGATAAAATAAAATTTAATTATAAGATAAAATCTTTTATTAATGAGTATGTTATAATGTTCTCATATTTGATAATGTCCAAATACTTCAGATATGATGGCTGATTATTTGTAATTCGGACAATGACCATTAGTAAAGTAAACACAAATGATTTCTAAATTATAAAAGATTAGTGACGATCTCTATTATTCTTTTAATTAAAACAATAGAATTCTTCTGTCTATTTTGACGTTTCGTTACAGTTTGTTTTTTTTTTATTCCTTGACAAATGTTTTTAAAGATATGAGGCCAAATAAAATGGTTTGTCTCCCTGTATTCTGGCTGTTTGTTCCAGACATCATACAAAAATAGCCTAAGTCATTTTTCAAAGGTTATAAGTGGAAAAGTTTCTGAGGTTAAATATAAAAAAAAAGACTACTTGAATTCCTTTTGATACTTATCCTCAGAAACGTGTCACTTACAAGCTTTTGTTTATAAATTTAATTTAAAATAATATTTTTCAATATTTTGTTAGAATTAGATGTTATTTCAGTCACTACAAAATTGTAGGCATTTCGTCGCATTGAAAATATACCGACTTAATTGTGCCATACTTTTGAAGTCTGTTGTTTTAACTTACAAATAAAATAAAATTCAGAATACGAGTATATCATCAATTAAAGCAACCAATACTACTAATAACAAAAGATCAATTCTTGGAAGAGTAATTTTTGTCCAAACTGTCTTGAGGAAGGTGCGTGACTGAATTTGTTAAGAATAAAACAATCAACAATAATTATTGTATATTTTCATGTTTTGTTCTGAACGCTGTTCCATCATTAGATTAAGGCTGACAAGTTATTTTAAAAGTAACTATTAAAAGGAGTAACTATTATGCTCAAATAATATTCATGAATTCGTAAATAAAAAAGAAAGACATAAAAACGATTGAAGGGTTCTTGAACACAGTATTCTTGTGGCAAATTTCCGTGATATTTGACATCTGCAAATAGATGGCAGATATGTTTTCTTACATGATTAATTAATTAAAAGCTTTTAAAAGTTAAATCAAATTAGAAATCAAAATCACTTTTATTAAAAGAAAACAAATATTACTTACATCATCATTATCAATTAATATCAATTAAAGTGGTTAACAATCAACAAAATTAAAAATTAAACAATTAAAAAAAAAAAATTTTTATTACTGTAGAGAAAAAAATTCTTATAGAAGAATCAGTGATAAATTAGTAAATGACCGACCATTAGCATGTGCAGTATAATGAATCATTTCTGGCGGATATCACTAGCAATTTACATAAATTAAGAACACACTGGTTATACACTTAAATTTTTACAAGCTTTCATTGTCACAAAGTTGAATTCTTGTGTTGTTAAAGAAAGAAAAAAATGGAATTAAATTTTCTTTTAACTATCACTTCCTGTTTTAGGAATATTACATTAACAATAGGAAATATTACATTGTGCGGATTTTAGAAATTGAATTTTCAACGGAAATGTGTGTTTTAGAGATCAGCTAAGCAAAGAAGTGTTTTTTTACAAAATTAAGTATGTATACATATGTTTATCTACGTTTGCCTCCAATTAATTTTAATTGGAGTAGTAGAAAGTAGTGTGAGTGTTTCACTCTTTTTTTTTCTCTTTACCGCTATTTTACCTATAATAACTCTAATGCTTTAAATTCCCTGTGATAATTGCACATAATATGTATAAAAATAAAACACTTTTATTTGAAAATTTTTCTTTTTGGAAAAATTAATGTAGACTTCTGGAGTAATTGTGAAGTTTTAGGTTTACACATCTCTAAACTGGTTAGGTGATGGCTAATGGAAGCGCTGACTGTGGGCGAAACTGCCAAATAGACACTTATTTCTATTCCATATTCTATCATATTCTTCTCTATTCTGTGTACTCCATCTATATAATATTAAAGGAACCAAATATTTAGTAAAACATTCCAAGACAAAAAAAAAAAATCTATCAATTAGATTTTAAGAATTGTAGCAGGAGAATGTTTCACTTCAACTTTAAAAGAAAAAAAAAGTTTAAATAATGACGTCATGATTTGTTTAATCTCCTTTAAATTCTCTTCTCTTGGAATGAGGCCAATAAATATCGCTTATCATTGTTATTATGGCTTATATCTTAATTAAGCTTAGAAATAATTCATTTTTATATTATTTATATTTTTGCGAAATTTTGTTAAGTCTTAAGCAGGAAAGCCTTAATCCGCTTTTAATAACTTCATTAATTTTTAGGAATTAACAGTATTTTATAAACTACATCCGGTTTCTTTATTTTTTGTAAATACTAATAAAAGAATTATATAATTATTATTCTTTAATACTTTTATCTTTTTATTTCACTATACTAAAACTAGTAATGGAAAATTTTTAATCTGTTCAAGCAAACTCTTCAAATTGCAACATCAAAACATCAATTTTTTTTAAAAAAGACATGTTGGTAATGGAGTTTGAAATGGAAATCATCAGACACTGTATTCCTGAAAGCCTGCTTCATTTTCTGGTTTAGGAAGAAGCCAATTTACTGACTGAAAGCGGAAGCAGTTTACTGTTGTCACTTTTTTCCATATCCTCTTGTTCATCCAAATATAGAATTTTTTGGCAACAGCAAAGCGCCAACAGAGGAAGCTCAAAATAAAAGATAGGAGCTTGCAGTATAAAAAAAGCTAGAGTGTCCCATAGATTAAAGTTGCCAGCTTCAGATAGATCACCGTCCATGTTTACTCGCAGGCAACTTACTCTTTTTCTTATGTCTCCAGTGGTGTCCCATTTTGCAAGGAGGATGAGTGATTCTGAATATTTCTTGTCCCTCTCTTTTCATTTATATAGCCACAATTTCATAAAAAAATATTTTTTTTTTTACATTATTTCAGACAATTTTTAAAAAATATAATCCCAACTGTCGTTTAAATGTATAACAATCGTTTAAATGCATAACTTGGGTTTCGGGGAAAATATTTTCGGCATAAGGCAGTTGCCAAATTATTCCTTAAAACAATGTTGTAAAATCCAACTCACTGTAATTCCTTTAATAAAGATTATAAATTGATCTTTATTAATAAGACCAGAAATACAAAATAATTTCTTTTTTAAAAGAACTCATGCAACACTATAACAGAAGGAAACTAAAATGTGTGAATGGGAGAGGGATGATGTTAGTGGCCTTTGAGACCTAACTGCCCCTGAGATCTAGAACTGAATTGAATATACAGGACAAAGAAGTTTACTACAATGTGTCTCAACTGTTTAGTATCAACACATCCAGAAGATGGACGAATACCCTACGGTTGATGACCACAAAATAAAGGAAAAATCTCTAAAGATGCTATACTAACTTTATATTTTTTACAGGACTGTCACTTTTATTCTAATCATTTTTCTTGGAAAATAAATTTTAAGGGATTCAGACTGATTGCAATGAGGCTTGTCTCACTTTCAGTAATAATGTCTGCATACTTAATAATATACTTTTATACTTATTTTGTCAGAAAGAAAAAAAGAAAATTTGTGATTGGAAGTATGAGAATGACAGAGTCAGAACAACAGACCTCTTTTGGTCGCGCTGCACCATATTAATAAAGATTATATGTTAAAATTTTACACCAGTTTTTTTTGTTTAATTTATATTGATCATGCATCATTAGATTTTCGATGAATTGGGATGCAGAGACACATGTATATCTTAGAAGAAAATATGAAAACAGATTTGCAGGAAAAACAAAAAACTAGACCTCAAGGATCAAAGGAATAAAATAAATACTGTGCGATCTGTTGGTATTAAAGTGAATTACATGGTGAAAATACTACGCATTTACTCTGGCATCTGGATGTTCATAATTACATAGTAACCTTACTAACCTTGAAACCTTAACAATTATAGTGCGTATGAGGATTATACAGATATTCGGGTAAACGAATTATTTTTTTTGTACTTACAATTGACAAAATCCATCATGTTCGTGAAGAAAAAGGCCGAATTACCACCCAGACCAAAACTACCACCGACTAATCACATATTACAGGATTTGGAGAACACACCTACTGATGATCCAGTTTTTGCAGGTAAAGGCCCAATTTTTATTTTTTGGAAGAGTGTTGTCTTTCAATTAGCATTCACTTTCCTTTGTAAATTAATTTCAATATATTCATTTAGGATCTTCAGCTGTTAATGAAGTTACGGATAGGACCAGCAGTTATGCTATGGCACAATGGTTTATGAGCTCAATTCAACGTTTAAAAGAATTAGAAATTCTTCTTATAAAACAAAAATTAGAAATCGAAGAAAGTCATAGGGAATTATTGGATATGGCTGGGATTATTCGAATGGAAGCTTCCAAATAATTATATACTTAAATGCCAATAAATATATATATTACTTCATTACATAGGCACATATATGTCATATAATTCTTATAATTTTCATTCTCTCTTATATTTTTGATTTATATAAAATACATTGATTTATTATTATAAACTATAAACTTAATATTGTAACCATTTGAATAGGATCTATACTTTCTAGTAGGACGGATAGTTAATTCCTAAATGCAACTTTTTATTCATATTTGTTTTATACTTTTACTAATATATGAATGTTAAATGAGCATAATTATGATCAAATGCTCCACCGCAGCAGACGTCTGTAAAAAAAGAAAAAGAAATTATGTGTCAAAATAGATATTTCAGCTCATTTGTACAATAATTAAAGCTCTAAGTTCACTGTACCTGACAAGTAATCTATGGTAGTTATTTGCAGTAGTTTTTTCTTTGTGAGTTTGAGATATTTTATATTTTACCTGTTCCTTGTTTGCTCTTTTGTAAGAAATTAAGATTAAACTTAAAATCTGAACCAAAAATCCTCCTGAAAATATTGATCTCACCTTTTCCCTCTAGCTCAATATTTCTTAATAAAATATGTTAAAATTCTTTTTTTGTTCACATTTTGTTGTATCACTATTTTTATAGAATATTCATAGTTTATTGCTTTTTAGTAATTAATGCTTGTAAGATAATTTAAGGGTATTTTTTATACAATAATTACTGTTTACTTATTGTTTCAGTGTCATGTTTATGCTTTTACGTTTGCTGTTTATTTCTATAAAAAGTTGCTGTTTGTGTGATATTTGATAAATACATTTATTTCTTCATTTTTGTAAATTTTTTATTTTGAAATATATATACATTACAAAAATAATAGATTTTTTTGTAGTCTAAAATTACTCGTTTACTACAACTGTATCAGAAATAGATTTATCTGAAGAGAAATTGATGTTTTATAATTAGGCTTTCAAAAAAAATAATAAAAATTCATATATTTTGTTTATGTACGGTATGATACGGTAATATAAAGGAAAAATTTAACAAATTAATGGAAGCATTACTTAGTTGCCAAACATCACAATAAATCAAATCTGTGGCGCTTAAAGCAGTCGAGAATGTGTAAAAAGTGTGCAATCATAAGCAACTACTGCAGTGTAAAGTATGTTGAAATTAAGAGTGGACCTGCATTTCCATCACCTTGCTTAGGATAAGTTCCAGAAATAATTACAAAATTTTGTTTCTTCGCTACAATATCGTTTCTAAGAAAACTATTTCACAGATTAAAATCTAAATAAATGTATACTAAGAAATTTTAATTTTATTTTCAATTTCTATCTAACTACTTTTTATCTTCTCAAATAGACGTATTACAGCAGTTGAATTCTGCATTTGTTTAGTGATGCAACAGGTTTGACTTTTCGATTAAAATTCACATTTTCTTATTATTTTTATGTACCTAAAATGTGATTATTTTCTGTAGGTTTCAGTAACAATTTTGCTTCTCTTCGGATACTGCTGGAGAAAACTGTTTCTGGGAATTTGATTCTTTCATACATACGTACTAAAAAAATCGTATGGAAAGAAACTGGTGGTTTCAACCGCAGAACATTAAATATAATATCATTAATTATAACTATATTTGTGTTAAATTTGTAAATGTCGTGATTTCTACCATTAATTCACATTCAAAAATACAAAAATCTCTAATTCTCAATCTTTTAATTGAGATTACGACAAAAGCTAAAGTAGATCAGCATTGTATCTAATTTTCAAATAAACGTAAGAATAATGAAAATTAAGCAAGCAAAAGTACCAAAAAAAAATATCCAAATTGTCAAATGCAAATATCTAATATCCAAATGCAACTAAGCTTTACGTGTATACTAAAATGCACGTTGAGACATTATTATATAGGTGGTACTATATATTATTTATCGTTTTAGGGGAAAATTGATCATAAATGATTTATAAGCACTTATTGTAAAGTAATTCTTTGTGCTTTGAATGATGTTTTTATCATTTAAAGGAGGTATGTGCAACAGCTAAGCTAATTAATAAATTATCTCAATCAAATACATGAAAATTGCTGAGGGTATTTTTTTCTTAATTTCTCTTAGGATGAAAAAAGAAATACTGCAAGCAGCATGTCTAATAATTTTTCGAACTTTCATTGGGAATTGTTTTGAAGTTGCCTGGGTAGGAAGGAACAAAACTTTGGAGAGAATTATGTGTGTTTAAAAATAACTACTAAAAAAAGTAGAATTGGTGATCCAGACTTATATTCCGTTTTTCTTAATGGAAATAAACATCTATAGAGATCCATAAGAAGGTTCTAGGTGAAAATCCGTCTTTAAATGTACAACTTTAATTATTGTCTATTATTTTTATAAATCGCAGTGTATCAAATAGATTCCCAGATTGCTCTACGAAGTTGGTATGTCTAGCTAACACACTTAACAACCTAATATTTTAGGTTTAGGAACCAACCACAAACAATATTTTAGATGTAAGAGGGTTTCAGAGGTGGCTGTGGTGACTTTCAGGTGAATTCTCTGTTGCGATTGGCAAATCAAAATGATATCATCAAATGAACATCTTTCAAAAACTATTTTACAAGTTATGGCAAATTTCAGCCGCCAATCAAATCCACTTAAAATTCACCGTATTTGAAACGCAAAGCGGTCTTATTTTATTTTATTTATTTATTTTTTGAGCATTAAAATTGAAATAATAAAGCTTTAAAAATATCATAATGCGAAATATATTTCAATTTCCATATGTGAAGTTTTCCATAAAAAAACCCAAAGCTTTTATTTGCCCAAAATTTCTAGTGCACTGCACTTATATTAAGGGTAAGTGATATTAGTTTGGTAAAAAATTATTAAAAAAAAAAAAAAAAAAAAGTTTTCAATGAAATACGATATAACATGCATATACATTATTTGTGCATAGATTAAAAGTAAAATAACCAATCTTACTGAGACCAAGCATCAATGTAAGAAATGGTTGGTTTTCTTCTCACCTTAGCTGCATGCAAGCAAAAAGGGAAAATTTATTACGTTATCTAGAATTAAAATTAGTTACAAATTAATAGATCAATAATTTTTGTTTTGGCAAATTAAAAAAATAACATCAAAGGTATAATAATAATTGTAATAATCACTTCCTTTTTTTTTAATCACTTTTATATTTTAATTACACTAAAGAAGAAAAAAAATAATAGTACAAGTAAATTACCCTTGGTCACCCATTAATTTGATAATATATCATAACTATATATATTTATATATATTTTTTCACAAATAGATTTCTTTTTTTGTTTTACATATTTATTAACAATATTATGTGCAAATAAATTTTTTTTAAATTAACATAAATATATTTACATGCAATAAGTGTATAATTAAATTATGAAGGACGGAATAACAATTAACGAATTAAAATTAACAACATGAAACAAAAGTAATATATATGGACGGAAAAAATGAAAAACAACAATAATCATAGATGATTAGTTGGCACATGATATTATGTCAGTTACCTACTAATATAAATTTACAAAATTTAAATTTTGTAAAATGATCATAAAATTAAAATAAAATAATAACATTATTTTTTTTTTTTAAATAACAGTTGTTTTTCTTTTCTTAATTAGATTTATGATCAAATTGGAGTTCTATAACATATTCATGCAAGAAATAATTAATAAAAATTAAAATCATGTAATTACCACCCCATCACCAATAGACAAAAAGAAAGTAGAAAACAATCTGTGCCAATAGAAATAAACGTCAAATATTATTCCATTTTTAATTTAAAAACAAATTAAAAAAAGTAAGATCAGGTATCGCATAGATGATTAGAATAAGTTAATATCATCAAGTTAATAAATAATTTAGTCTTTGCTATAAACCAAATAAAATAATTATATAAGAATGTTATTGTAAGATGGACTTGTAAACTATGAGAATTTATTAAGTTTCTTAAGTACAAATATGAAATATCTCTAAAAAGTTGAAATTTTAAGAATTTAAATATTATAAAATAAGATTAACAAATTTTCTAAAAAAAGACAAGAAAATCTTTTGAGATTAAATACGATTTCAACAAGAATGTAAGATCCGAGAAATATATAAAAGATGTCTGCCAAGTTAAAATCGAAATTTTATTAAAACTCCTTTTAATTATAGTCTCTTTGATAAAAAAAAATTAGCCGAGAAATATGAACCAATAGTTTCCAATATTCTTTTGCCCTAATGAAAGGATCTGAGGAACTGTGATTGAAGAAAGGAAGTTTAACCAAATATTTCCCATTGCCAGGCAAAAAGCAGGTACAAGTAGAGAAGCGGTTGACTATTTTGAGCGTTTTTTAAAATAAAACTAAATACGTTGTTTAATCAAACAATCTAGTTAGCTGTATTTTTTTTGTAATAATTTACTGAGGAAATTAAAAAAACAAAAAATCCTAATTTGATGGAGATATTTATACCTTTGGATTTTTATCAATATATATTAAAACTGGGAAACGAGAAGAATTTACAAATATTTAACTTGCCTCTTGGTTTGTATTCAAGATGATGTTCAATGAACTGGCATGGACAGGCGTATATTGAGCAGTGACGTGCCGCGCCCATACCTGGTGCAACGCCCAAATCTAACCGCCTTCTAATAACCAGCCTTGCCCATCGCGATGCATAGCGTAGCAACAGAAGTGTAGCCCTTTCCTAAGCCATAAAGCTTCAAGTTAAAATGTTAATTAAAAAAAAAAAAAACATTAAAAAAATCAGACTTAAAAACGTTACATAAAATTATATATTAGAATGAATTTTATTAGTAGTTAATGAGTGTTTTATTAATTGCAGCGTGCATTTTCTTTTTATGTACAGCTCATGAAACAGAAAGAATGAAATTAAAAAAATATAGAAATTATGCAAGAAAAGGAGCAGACTTTAAAGAAATTAAGCTGATATCAATTAAACACAATTCTTCCTCAACCAACCATTAACGGATTTCACAATTCTCTCTCGACGATGAGTATTTATATAGATTTAAATAAAATAAAAAGATGACAGAATTTAGAGATGTTAAACAAAGGTGGGTCCATAATGCAAGATTTAATTCTGCTTAAATCTGACCCGGTTTCGGAATTACATATCGTGTTCCATCAAGATGTATTGAGGCAATACTTCCTCATTTTTAAGTTTCTGATGTAAATTACAGTGTATGATTATATGAGAATATATAACTTCCTTCATACATGAGGTAAACTTTAAAAATAGAAATCTATTTCTCGACCAAAACTTGATGAAGCATGCACTACGGAAAAAATGTCTAAACTGATCAGAATTTAAAAAAGAAAGAAAGCATGCTTTGAGATTCAGAAATGTATAAAAACCTGTAATATAAAGAAATTGGAAATAAAAACATAACCATGGCAGGTGCTCTAACTGACCACCTGGGAGCCCCCCCCATTCCACAGTCCGTTAAGGACAGGATAGGGGGAGGGTCTCCAACTCGGGGGGTGCCACAATAGATCCTTGGGGTGTCGCGGTGGCATAGGTTGAAGAGCCAATTCCCCCGTTAGAATCTATCTATCTACCTAAAACCATAACCATGCGATTACATTACCATGTTTATAAATATATATAAACGGTCGATTAAGTGGAAAATGTAGAAAAAAATTACAAAAAGAGAATATACATACAATTACAGGGAACTTTCAGCTTTCAGAGTTTTATTGCAAAGAACTATTTCTCCCTTAGATAAGTGATTCTTAATAGGTATGTTCGGCATTAACAATTATTTTTGTTTCTGGTTTCTTGTGGGTATTAAAAAAAAAAAATATGCACAACAAAATCGGTCAAATCAAATTATTTGTTCGGAAATGACTTCAAGTTCATTATACAATTTACTAGGCAGTATGTGTATAAATGATAACGCATGTTTTTCATAGACAAGTTATATATTTTAGTAAATTATCTCTCTTGGATTTTTGTTCCAGACCCAGTAGTTGTTATTCTTTAGGGATAGCTATATGGGCCCAGGGAGGCTTTGAACAGCGTAGGGTTTTGCCCTCCCCTTCCTTGAATAATAAATTATCTCTCTAAGTTTTTTTTCAAATATGTTCGTTATTTTTCATAACTAGTTCACTTAATTCTAGTTTATTCGCTAAGCTCCATTTTTGAATGAAAAATAACTTGGTAAATTATGAAAGGACACTTTATCACGCAAAGGTGCCTCGTATTATTTGGTTCTGCAATTTCTTTTTTTTTTTAGTAAAAAATTGCCAGGCAAGTTCCAAAAAGTTTAAGGCAAGTTTCATTAAAAAATCGAAAATTTATTTTTTTAGGAGGAGAGAATTCTAAAAAGCATTTATACTGTGTGAAAATTAAAGAAACAAGAAAACAAAAGTGCTAAAATAAATAAATTACATACAAATTAACAGAATAATAAACAAAAGTATTTTAAAGGACAAAAGCTAGTTTGCAAGGTTAAAGAAATATTGCAGCATGCAAAAAATGAGAAAAAAGAATATGATGAGATGTTAGATCTCCAACTTGAATATACTTTTCTTTTTGTTCTAAAAGACCGGCATATTTAATTTTTTTTTTTCATCAATAAAAATTACACCCACCCAAACATGGACACAAACTTACACACACATATACTACAAATGTACAGCCAAAAATAAATTCTCAATTTACATTTCTGTTTTGCATTTAACATACATTACATAAATCTATTTATAGCTAGAACAATATATTCAAAACCATTACACATTATTCAATTGGAAACAGCTACTGTCATCAAAAAGATTTATATGTTACAGAGAATATGGAATATATAGTAAAAGTTTCAGATTCAGTAAAACAATCAATTAATGTGGAATAAATTATTCGTTTGAAAATAATAAATCCAATTCAGTAGCGGATGTTACACCACCGCCAGTATCTAGTTAATCTTTTCTAGGGGTTAAGAAAAGTTAATTTAAAATAAATATATTAAAAAAAACAAAAAAAAAAACTTTTTTTTTATTCAATCTTATCAAAGAAATATATTTCGAAATACATAAGCTGCAATTTTTTTTTTTTTGTGCATGTGCATCATTTTGAACAAAGAATTCCTCTATTCGGTAATACTTGACAAACCTGTGCCCACAGCCGTCATTTTTACCCATCACTATAATAACATTATATAGGATTTTGCTTTGCTCTCACTCTCCTTGTGGTCTCTAGTTTGTTCCCGAATGAAAATTACGTTAATTAGACCATCGAACATATGATATCACTTCCTATTATTTACGCATTGTATGCAATAAACTAATCCCAGATATTTTAAATCCTAACCAAAATAAATAACACACTGCACGCAGCAAGCCTTACGAATAACTACCTCCTCTGAGCACTAAAGATCACTCAAGTCACATTCCTTCATTAGTAAATATGGACACACATTGCTCCAGTAGATACGCTAAAACTGATTATTCTAGTGAAAGTTTAACTTAACTAGTATAGTAAAACAAAACACTCCACTTTCACTATAACATACATACTACATCATACCATGTAAACACAAAACGTTTAAAATAGTACCCCTTATTTATTTAAAAAAAAAAAAAAGATTTACTGTTTCACTACTATGAAAGCACAACATTTGCATAACGGACCCAATTATCATTATTATTATTTTAAAATAATCTGTAAATAGTTTTATCTGTATACAATGATAATTTAAGCACCTGATATCCAAAGATTACTAAACATCTAATTTTTATAAAATGTATATACACATGTTTCTGAAAATATTCAAATGGTTAATATTAATTTACATAAAACAAACAAATTCATATTTTATGGCAAATATGGCCAAAATGCCATGCAATTTTTTTTATTTTTGATTAGATTAGATGGTAAATGATATGATTAATTGAAAATTTTTCTTATTTAAAGGCGCAGATGCTGAATTTTGTATTATATATATACATCTGTAATTTTCGAAATGTTACTTCAATTTTTAATATTGTCTCTACATAAAAAAAAGACGACTTTAGACTAATTTCTTGAGGAATGTTTAAGCTCTAATCTTCAATTATATCACTTTTTTTTTATGGTAAGAAATACCTATCTGTAACCCTGTTATCCAGGTTATCAATTTGGATTATAAAAAAATATACTTTAATAATTGACACCATTTACACCAAATATCTCATGATTTAGAAATCTTATCCAATAGATTGGATAAGAAGGTCGGTAAATTGTGGACTTTTCATGGGAATATCCTTTTATTTATACGAAAGAGAAAACTAATTTTATACCACAATATCAAAGGTAATGATAGTTGAAACTTATATAGTTAAAAGTTATAACTTTTTTTCTTGTTCAAACTTTAAATCTTAAATTATATAATTTTAATATAATTTTGGAATTTTAAGCTCTTTATACACTAGTCATTAAATTGCGACATTTTTGCAAGTTTGAGAATCGATTAAATATTCAAAAATCGAAAAAATATAGCCAGTTTCTTTGTTTGATGCAGGCCTCCAAAAAATGTATTCTATCATTTTGTTCTGTTATCATTAATACATATAAGTAATTCCAGAAGTTTAACATTTAAAACATTGTTTTAAACAATTATAGAATTAAATGAAAAAGACTGGCCAAAAAATTTAGTATCATGTAAAATGAAATTAAATTAGTAGTAGGTTGGATAAGATGCAGACAAGTTTCAGCAGGAAATAATGTGAATAAAAGTAAAATGAAGAAGTAAAAGTAGTAAAGTAACTATCATTTCTAAATTCTTCTAAATTGCCAAAATAAATAAGAGTATCTCTCTCAATTCAGATAGTAATCTCATTTGTTTACTTTCTAACTTATATCCAGATGTTTAAACGGGCAGCACAGTATTACTTTGCTGGGCCAATACTTTTATTAAATATTTTATTTAATTTCAAGGGGAAAAATGATTTTTTCTACAAGAAAAGAGAGACAGGAAAAATTGTCACGGTATATGTAAATACTCATATTTGGAACAATAAATATCGCAAGATGGCTACTAGTGTTTACAAGACTATAAGAAAGAGACTGAAACATCATTTGCAGTAATAAGATATTAAAGAATAATTTATGCAGAATTAAAATCGATTCAAATTCTTGACGACGTTCATTTTATATATATATATATATATAAAATAATGTTTTCTCTAGTGTCTTTTAAGCCATTATATTAAACTGTTTATAGCACCGAAAATGTAAATAAATTTTTCCAGAATGTCGACAAGAATCTGTATGTATTTTTAAATTCTACAAAGAATAAACTCCATTGTTAAAATGGTTGCTAAACATCCAGTCTTCAACAGTTTTTCATTTACTTAATTAATTTAACGATAATTACCAAAACAGATCCTATAAAAGTTTGCCAATAATTATTACAAACCATTTAACGATTTAACTAACGCTCGAAATGAATTTACTTACGCAGATAAATTTATATATATACATATTACTTTAATAGTAATTATGAAAAGTGATATTTTTTATTTAATCCATTGCTAAAGATTCATCTTTCCCAAATTTTTTATCTTTTTTAATTTTTGAAAGTACTACATTTAACTGTAAAAAGTAGTCCTTCACCGGTTTCTATTCTCGTCTAATAAAAAATGCATTTATTCAATTCTTTTTCCTCTTAGCAGCTTAAAATGACTACCAAACAACTAATATTACACAAATTACCATCTCAAATTTTTATCTATATTGTTTGCTACTTGTACTAAATATATTCTTGTATAAGTAACTAAATAAAAGGTTTGCACACGATTTTTAATCTATTCCACGTTCTCTAAGCCAATCAGTCCAGCATGGACATAATACTCTAGGATCTTTAGGTGGTTTACTGGCCAAATATAATTCTATATGTTGACAGGGGCAGAGCGCAGTAGAAAGATGGCGTGGGCATGATGGATTGCCAATCTCTTCATCAAGTGTCCAATCTAACCGACGTCGAAGATAATCTTTACACCAACGTTGTAAGTATCTGAGCAGTAGTTGTTCACCTTTGGCCTGTGTTTAAGTTGCGCGGAAGATTTCAAGAAAAATAAAAGTCGAATAAAAATAAAAATAAAAGTAAAACATATAATCAAAAAAATGTAATAGTGCAAAAAAAAAAATATAAGACAGTAATGAAGAATAAAAATGCCTAATATCTCTTTGAAAAAACTTAATCTTATTCAATAGAATGTCTTGCCCCTTGTGATGAAATGTTAGAACTAATTATAAAAGGACAATTTTTTATTAGGTTGCAATATTAGCAGGCGAACGTAATAAATCCTTCTCTATTTTTAAATTCGTAAAAAGCATACGAGAAAAGCACAGCGGAAACCAGGCTCTCCTCTCCTGAGGAGATAATGTTTTTCTGCTTTCTTTCCATCACTTAACATCTCTTCCTTGGATATCACATGAAATCTTCTCCCTTTTAAATAAATGCCTAATGATTTAGTAAGTCATTACTAATAGTGAAACTGGGCAAATCACTACAAATAAGCATTTAAAATAAACAAGTTCTGCTTTTACAGTGTTCGGCAATTTTAATCATACATATAAAGAGACAGTGAATCAATTATTTTTCATCTAATTCTCAATTAAACACTATTTTAGCTAAATATTTACCTGTTTCCTTGAAACCCTTGTAGTCTGTGAACCTTGTATAATATAATCATGATCATCAATGTCCATCTTGGATGCAAATTGTGCACGTTTTCTCTTCTGTTCCGAAGTTTCTTCCCTGTTTAAAATTCTGCCCGACGATTCTTCCCGTTCGATGACCTCTTGTAACTTTTTCTAGTTTTTATCAGAAACGTGAAATATAATATTACTATTACGGGAAAAAAAAAAACGAGAACAGAAATTATAACAATAAAGAAAGAAAATATTGATTACCACGCAGTCTGCAATATCAAAATAAATAAAGCACAGATTCACTTTATGACATGAGATTTTGCCACGATCGTCTAATCCTAGAATGATTTTGTGGCGAAGCAAATGTTTATTGACATTGGCCATACATTTTTCCAAATTATGATTCAACTAGAACAACATTAATAATGCTTATCATCTGTGGGTAAAAGGTTATGGAGAAGGAAGAGAAAATGATATGATCTATACAATTCTTTTTAAAAGAAGAAAAAAGACCAACCCCTCCATTCTATTGAAATATATGTAAATAGCAAGGAATATACATATGTAAATATCAAATAGCAATTTGATCAATTACTACCAATCAAACGAATGAGCAAAATCTTCAATACTATGCGTAAGTGAAATATGATTATCGTGTCCTTCTTTATCATATTTTAAATTACTTCTGTAATAGTGTAATCGAGATTTTTTGCGAATATATCTAAACTGATCTTGAATCTTGTCAAGCTAATCTAATATATTATAGCCAAAATTTCACTTTGAAAAATTCATATTAAAATAGCTACACCTCTTTCTTTTTTCAATGATGAAAAAAAAAACAATTTTCATGAAGACGCTAGTTTTCAATATTTGCTTCTGAAGAATGGAAATTAGAATATTTCCTAATGAGAATGTTTGCAAATTCGAACAGAGAATAAGAGAAGTCCTTTGTTTACGCATTTCAGATCGAATATATTTTTCATAATAATAATAATAGGAAAAGAAAAATAAATGTAATGTAATTTTAAACAATAAATAAACATCAATATAAAATAAAGAAACATTGGATATTTCTTAATATAGATTTCATGAAATATTTTATTTTAATACTCAATGCTCTGAGAAAGTTGAATTTTTTGCTTAGAAAAGCATAAATATATATATTTTATTTTAACAACTGCATATCAACAATTTTAATTTTTACCTCAAATAACCTTATCTCAATTTTACTAGAAAACAAACAAAAGCACTATTTATGGCATTTTATCTTTAGCCGAGGAGGTCAAACAATTATCACCTCAAAAAAATATAATAAATATATACAAATTTAAAATGCAAGCATATTACCTTAATTTTAATCCACATACAGAAAAAAATTGCTCCTGCATTCATAACTAGCCATAGTACTCCAAGTCCAAATAATAACAGACCTGTTAATCCTGAGAATAATAAACCTAAAAGAAGCGCAAAAGCAGTAAAAATCCATACTACTAAAATTCTTTTATAACAAATGTTATACATGGTGAACCTATAATCGTTTGTCAAGAGTTCCATTATTTGGACATAATCTTCGACTGTTAACTGCAAAGAAAGAATAAATAAACATTAGAAATCCTTCTTTGAATAATACATATTCTTTACTTATATAATAATAAATTTACAGTTAATCCTTGGGCCATCAGTTCTTCTGGCACCAATTCTGGCCTGAATTGTGCTGGAGTAATCCATGGCAAGGAAGTATTTACAGGTAGAAGTGTAACTATTATCTCGCCATTCGCTTAAAAAATAAAAATAAATGAAAAATGTAAGTGTTTATAAGATCAATTTCATTTTAGCCTCTTATTCATCGGGAAACTTACTAAATCCTTGACGTATTACGGTAGCGGCCGCCGCCGATGTACCATTGGACCCATCATGAAGATCAACATCTACTACAGCATGTTCTTCAGCACCGGTAGTTGGAGAACTAACAGAACGATTCAAACTTCTGTCTAAACTAATTTGGACGGATTCCGTAGGAATGACAGCTGCGCTATATTCATCTTCCACTTTCGGACCTGGAATAATGAGAAAGAAAAAGAAGGTAAGGAGTATTTCCAAGTGTTTTAACCATTTGAATTATTTGGATGCTTACCATTAGATTTTACTGCATCATCAGTTATTTCAGTAGGCGTTACTTCAGTAGTCTGTTTATCTTCTTCTTCGAATTGGACCCATTTTTTGACAGGTGTACTAGTAGCCTCACTTTTTTCAGGATTTGGAGAGCTCATACCTTTTTTTACTAATTATGTAATAAATTCACAAAGCTCAGATTTGAAGAAAAATATTTCCTAAAATATGCAGAAAAATGTTTTTAAAAAGTAAATTCCTAAATAAAACTGAGAAAATAAAAGTAGGATGTAACGTCCTAGATACTATTAATCAACATAACGCATAATGTTAGTGGCATTAAATAAAAAAAAATCTCTTACCTCTTCCATATAATAAATGCTATCGAGAATGCTTAGTTTAACTCTTAAATACTGATAGATCACAGAAAAAGGCACAAGTTATTAAGCTATGCTAATACTAAAACGACTAAGTACTGCATAGGAGCAGCCATGTTGGTGTTTGTCCTAGAATTTTTGGCAGCGCCACAGGTAACTTCTTAGGTAACCTACCTCCACCTAGGCGGTCTATTCAATAACACATCAACAGGTTGTTTGAATAAAAAATCTACCACTTTAGCAGCACAGTAGTACAGAGCAACGCCCATCCGAGCGTTCTTTTCTTCCCAGATACTCTTAAAACTGCTTAGGCACCTAGTGTCAATCAATATAAAGAGTAAGAAAGTGGGTTAAATAATTTAAAACATCACTATTTTTCCTCAGAGCCCAACGAAGAGTATGAAATATTACCAGTTCTCACTCAGTATTTTTTGTGTAGACCATTGAGATATTTATAAAAATGATAGAAAGCGTGCTCAACCGGTCGAAGGAGGAAATATTGAAATTCTGCGCTTAACACGAAACCTAAACATTTCAATGTAGCTTTTATAGAAGGTCTATTTCATGCTTTTCGAGATATTGCATTCTTATCAAATTTTCGGAATTTAGTTTTCATCCGAAACAACTCTGCTAAGTACGAAAAAATATATTTTGTGAGAAATCTGCATAGTTGTATACAGAATAATTCAAAAAAGAAAAAGCAGGGAATCTTAACTTGAAACGAGGAGGAAGTATCATTCAAAATTCAAAATCCGTCAAGCGCAGTTTTACTGAAATGATCTACTTGCAAGATGAGAAACCCCTGCCATTAATGATTTAAAACGAACGTTAATTGCCTCGCTAAGAAAATAAATTTAAAGCAGTGGAACATGGCAGAAAGCAGGCGGTGGAGTGTTCTGCGAGAAAAGTAGGGGAAGGTTGCCCTCTAATCACCCCAGAAATACATTTGTGGGGTGTTTCCACTGGTGACGGACTATTTACAAAGGCATATTTGTCGAATAGAGGCATGGTCCGTGGGTCGGAATGTAAGCAGTATAGCACAGGGGAAGAAATGTCCAGTCTCATTTAGACTCATGTCCTCTGCCTTGATGGACATAAGTTCACAAATTTACGACCGCAGCTGGTCAAGAAAAGCAGCTTCATATTGGGCTGCTAGGGAGGCGCGTGGCCGCAGTAGCCAGCGTGACCGCGTAATAAAAAAAAAGTTTTCCTGAATTATTTCAGCTTTCACAAATTTTTGTAAACAAGTCCAAGCATTTTTTATAAAGTTAATATACTAAAATTCCACATTTACAAAAGTCTAATTAGAGTAGTATTTAGGGTAGGCATTTTTTTCTGAAGCATTTTACAGGAAAAATTGACTTTAGAAGAGTTTAAAGGCACCTGCATCATAGCCATACATCTTGCCAAATGTCATTTAGACAGCCCCAAACTTATACAAAACTGAAGATTTTTTATTTAATAACAATTCAATAAATTGTCATTTAGAGCTTGTGAATCGCGATAAAAGAAAGTCAAGTGACGGTTTCATAACTAATTTTTTTAGTGTTATCTTATGATAATATACACTATTAAAATTGGGCTTTTAAAGGCACGGTCCAAATATTCACAGCGCATAGGAGGTGATGATTACAATTTTGTAAATTGTTTTCTAAATTTGTATTTTCCAGAAATGAAAATTTTGCAAGTATTTACAACAAGATGTAAGTTTATATCCATAAAACTTGCAATGCACTAATGAATGGTCAATATTTCAAATACCTGAAGTTTTTACATAAATAATAGTAAGTTGAATTTCTCATATTCGTTTGCTTCCAATTTTTTTATCAATGGCTGGAGACCTTGAAAAGAGCCGATAAAGTAAACAATTAAATGCTTTCAATGTAATAATAATAGCATGTATTGCCTTGTACTCATTTCGTTTTTAAATTTGTCTATGCTTTTCCAGTATTATTTTTATTAAGTATTAAGTGGGTGATTATAATACTTTTTATGATAATGATCAAAGATAGAATCTTATGTGACCTTTCACGTGACATGACTTCCACATAATGCAATCAACACCAATTAATACATTTTCTTCAAAAATAGAAATGTTTGCATTTCATTGATCATAATGCATTTCCAGAGGAAAGCGTCTTAATGGAATCTTTCAAAAAAACATTAAAATCAGTTTTTTTCGAAAAATTATTCTTCAAAAACACCAATTTAAAGAAATCGCTAATAATCGTAGAAACATTTACAATAGCTGCTTTCAGGACCACTCTAAAACCGAGTTATTTTGTTCATCATTGCCGTTTCCTTTTCTACCGACTTGGAAATTTACTCTTTTTATTAAATGAGTTTCACGACAACCGGTTTTGAATGAAATTTTCGTGTAGAGGTTCTTTGCAATACAAAAGAATACAAGTATAAACAACAATAAAATAAAATAAAAAGTAAAAACTTCTGACGTCGATTTTGAATGAGATATTCACAAATACACAGCTATAATTAATTGTTTGAATAACATATATATTTTTTTTTGGCTTCCTGTCTTAGCAGATTAGCCAAAATGTTATCATTTTGGAGGTAGACGATTATTATTACCTCTGATTTGTTTTTTAAGGCAGCATTATGCTCTAGGTATTTTAGTTTAGTGAGTACGCTATCACTATCAGAAAGAATTACTACTGTTGAACATAAAAATTATTTGATGGCATAATTTTTTTTCTGATTCAGGGGGCTCAAAGCAAATTTTAGAACTCAATTTCGAAAAGCAAACAACTTCGCAATTGACTTCTTTGCTTTCGTAAAGAAAGTAACAAATCTGATATTTTATCCGCCGTAGCATGCATATTCCACAAAGTAAACAAATTTTTAAAATGAATTAAAGTGCCGATTTTGAATCAATTGAAGACAATTTTCTTCATCATGTAATTGCTGTTTTATAAAAAGAAAGCTTGAAAACATATTCTGATAAAAAAAACAACTAATTTTCATTAGCAAATAATAATAATATTATATTTACTCTAAATTTTTATTTTTCATTATTATTGCACATAATTACAGGCCCTTTATAATAATTATGGTTTTTAAAATTCAGTCAATATATAATAAATTCGTAATTTTTATTGTAACAAAACATCTAATTCTATATTACAGTATTTGAAAAATTGAATATTATTTATTTATTTTTACATCATTTATGTATTTTACAAAAATATAAAAAAAATTTGTTTAACAGTTTAGTGGCACACAGAAATGACAGTTAAAGAAATTTGGGAACTGTTGGGATATTTTGGTTTTCCAGAAATCTTAAAAAAAAATTTTTGTTTGTCGGTGGGATTTTTGTTATATTTTTCTGTGCTAGATTAAAATACAATGAACACATTGGAAGTTTTAGAGCTGAGTGAAGGAATTATAAGTAATTATTTCCAACCTTATTGCAATGTATTAGGGTTTTATTTATCTATGGAAAACTAAATAAAGGAAGTGATCAGTTTCAGTAAACAGTGAATTTCAGTGATTTTTTTTTTCTACAACAAAAATCCTATAAACGTTCTTTAATCAAAGTTGGGAAAATTATCTAACTATTAAATAAAAAGTAAAATAAATTATTAACTTCAAAATGCTGACCACAAAATTTGCTAAAGCTAAGCTTTATTAATTCCATTTAAACCATGATTTACACAAACAAATATTTTGTGGCTTATAAAGTGACTTCTGAGACATTTTGTTGCGATCATGATATTTAATGATGATTAATATAATAAACAATAAATTATAAAAATTAAATATATAACAGGAAAACTTGCGAGCCTCTTTTTCATTTTAACGATAAAATGAAAATCGTTACCTAGTGAAATGGAATAAATCTTTTCAAATCCCACAATAAAAGTTATTATTGCAATACCCTTATTTGGGATCTATTTAAATTTACTTTCTTTCTACAAATCGGTTAATAACCCATAGTATAGATCCATGGGATAACGGAATTTGTGGAGAACATCTCACTAAACCATAGATCTTTTGAGATAACTTTTGCTCTTTACTTATCTTTCTCTCTCCGTCGCATAGAATTCTCTTCTTCTTTTTTCGAAAATGCATGATTAAATAGATAGATAATAACGTCTATTTCCTTGGAAAGTTTAAAACAATATTTCTAAGAATAGGTGCATAAAGAAAAAAAGAATGGAAAAGGATTAACGGAAGTAAGAAAAAGATATGACATGTCCCATTTATATTGTCTAACCTAGTATAGAAAAAAATATATATATCTAATTTATACAATTTCATATTTTTCGGTGTAAAATACTGTTTCGCTGGAAAATTTTACAGGGGTGTCGTCTTCGATTAGCAACACTTCAATTGGCTGCAAAAAGTTAATAAAATAATTTAATAAATAAATAAACTATACATATAGTATAAATAATAATTACGAACTATAATAATCAACTATGAACATGACTTTGCTTATTCGATAATGTATACACTTAAAAATTTTACTATAATTCACTAATTTTGTTTGGACTCTTTTCAGAGAAAAGAAAAATTCCATGAAAATTCAAAATTAAATAATTACCTTAAGATCTGCATAAGGTTGTTTCGACACAAACGACACCGTTAATGGGAAAAAATCAGACGGTATGGCAGTACCAGCTAAAAATTCCAAAGCACCAGATTTATTAGATTTATCTATAATTGGTAATACCCATTGTAATGTATTTCTTCTAGAATCATGTTTATATTCTCCATCACATTCTGTCACCGTGGGACAACAGCCAATACTAGAAAAATATTAATAGAATTTTATCAATAAACAGGTAAAATTTAATTTATGAGTAGGAAAAAAAAAAACATTCCTAATCAAAATTTAGCAAAATATTAATAAGAGCATCATAAACTATAAATCTCTTATGTTCTATGTTATACTTATTTTATGTTATAAAATACTTACGGAAGAGGAATGTTGATAGTAACATCGTTTAGTTCTAAGTGGGTATGTTCCAATTCATACTCAATATTGACATCACAACCACCCTGACCATTTTCAGAAGGCCAACAATTTACTGAAATTGCAATTATTTTTGCTATTATGTAAATACAAGCTGCGATGAATACAATAGCAGTAACATGTAATACACTACACTAAAGTTCTACACTTATCCGAAAAAAATTCATCGTAAAAGTTTCATATATAAAAGGATTAAAAGTGTAAAAAAAAATTACTAGTTAGTGGAAGTGCAGAGTCATCCTGTGTTTGGAACCTCCATTTTAAAACGCCGACATCTGTGCCCAGTGGAAACGGTTTTGTCGGGTTTTTGAGACCAATCTGAGATTTCATTTTAAACAATTCTTTATCGACATTGGGATGAGTCTAAAAAATGAAAATCCTTTATTAATTTTGTTATCACCTATATCACAAAATATTTTTTACTACTTTGTCAACAATTTTTAATTATTTTATTTAAAAAAATTCGAGAGCCATCCAGTTTTCATTATTATTATTTTTTATTTATTATTAAAACATGAAATATCATACTTGAAGCTGTATGCCACGAGTATCTTTATTTTCCAAAGAAACTCTAATTTTTCCCAATTTTTCTTCTGTAATTCTAAGTGTGACAAGGCCATGAAGTTCTAGTGTTTGTACTCCACCATCTCTACCAACAACAACTACTAATTTTTCTTCTTGTTTCAGATGTACGCTGAAAATGAAGTATATTATCATTGATAAAAAAATGCATTTGATGTCTTCAGACAAATTGTGATGTCAAATTTTATACAGGCAAGGATTTAGAATCTTCATATTGAAACTAACTTTTCTGTATTAATAGCGGGAACAGTTGATGCCAATTTTGCAGCTGTTGGTTTGACCGATAGCTGTGTAGAAGGTGCTACATTTTCTCCTTCTGATTTTAATTGGTCCACAAAAGATTCCACATCACGGCTCTTGCTTCCTAATTTCATCGCTTTGGCAGATGTAACGATTGGTTTGCTGAAAATAATAAAATTGTTGAATTGCAGAGGTTGTCATTGTCCATTTCTTTTCTAATATAATATTTTATAACAAAATACTTTGCAAACTATATAACTATAGCTATATTTGTGCTATATAATTATATTTGTGCAATAATAATAATAGGAATGGAATAACTTTTTTTTTATCTCAATATCGGCAATTAGCTGAAAAATGAGTTTCACCGTCACTGTATTATTTATTCATTTATAATTAATTTTTATTTTTTAACCTAATTCTACATTTTGTTAACACAATTTTAGACATTAGATATTATTGAAAAGTAATAGAAAAACACTTGCGTTCCCAGGCTGAGAGCGCGTCAGTGGTTTGGTACGGTTTCTAATTAGGTCTTAATCAGGAAACTCAAGTGTTTTTCATGAAATGACCGCGGAAACCTAAGAGATCAAGTAAAAGAAAAGTACAAACATTATAAATAATATTGAACATTATAAAAAATAATCAAAATTAAATTCTAAACCATTGTTAAGTGGAAAACAAATTATCAAATAATAAAATTAAACCCCTGAACATTTTTAATATTATTAACTGTTACTGCTGTAATTAAAGTTGATCTCAAAACCTAAGTAATCAAAAATAAAATTTGAAATTTGATTCCCAAACATTTACAAAAAGCAATAATTAAAGAAAAACACCAAATTATTTTATTAAAATTATTGTCAGGTAATGGAACATTAGCGATTCAAATTTCTTCATATTCATAAATGTGGCTTATTTTATATCTTTCCCTTTCCAATTCTCATCCAGAACATGCCACACTTAACGTCTTCATCTAACTCTCCAATTTTTTGTAGATCTACCTCTCATTCTATTCTCATTTATAGCGGATCACTCCAAAATTCGTTTACCCCATTGTCATCTTTGCATCCCAACAAATGAACCACATTCGGCCAATTACTAGCATTAGCAGCAAGGAACTGTACTTTGTCGAGAGTTTTCCGTCTTGGTCCTGCTATACCACGCTACCGCACCATAGGTGTTGAGTGCGCTCTAACAACACTCAATGACATGTGGTGTATAAAGTATGTCTCTACTCTAGTAAGTATAACCCAATAGAGTAAGCCTTCAGTGATCTCTTTTAGGGGGGCGACGTGGACATAAAAAACCCTTAGCCGGTCAAACTCGGAAATAAGTAGATCACTATTCTATTTTTGCGCGCTTACTGCCATGAAGTTTAACCGTAATAAGAAATGTTTTGGAAGTAATTCTTTCCAAACTTTTTATTTTTGCTGTAGAGTGCATACCATACCAGAATCATGACAGTAGAGCGCATACTATACCTTCCAGTATCTTCTAAACTTATCAGCTGCTCTAGATAGATAAAAATAATTATGGTTTCCAAGGACTTTGACTCTATATCTAATTTTCCTTTATTAACACTTTTTCGCATGCTACGACATTTCGCAATGTTATTTTCAATTTTACCATCTCACTTTGCTCTTTTCATGCTTCCGCAATTAACCTTCAGTTCCTCAACTGGCTAGCCCAATTGGGCCCAATGGACTACAATAATATCATCATGCTTTTGTTTTACTAATCCAATCTATACATCACGTTCTGTAGTACAGATCCAAAGATTAATTTGAAATATTACTAAAACATACCTGAATAGAGTTTTTGAAATGAAACGAAGAATAACATTTAACAAAATACTAACATAAAAATCTTCCATTAGTATCTAATGAAAGGGTGAAAACAAATCTACGCTATCCAAAACCCCTTGTCTAATTTAGATATTCCATATTTTTAGTCAAAAGTGTATTATAAATAAAGTATTTAAAGCAAGTTCCATTGTGTACAAAAAAAAAAAAGTAAAAAAGAAACTAACGTTTGAGTATAAGAAGGTTTAGGTGGCTCAATTGGAGTCTCAATAACTGGGCTGGTGTAGGTTGAAGAAGAACCAAACCCACCTGTACTTTGCACACTGGACCCTTTGTAGCCCTTTTTATTAGCTTCCATTTTCTGCCTCTGCAATTCTTTGGCCTTTTCTCTCATTTTGTTTTTAGCTTCTCTTTCTTGCGACTGCGCATTTTATAAAAACGTTTAAGAAGAACATCATATAATAATAAACACGATGCTTCAAATGTTGCTTGTTATTTGACAACAATTAATAAAAAGCAAAACGTTTAGCTTGATTTATTAACAACGGCCAAACGTAACTATTGTTTTATTAACAATTAATATCTTGTAATAGTCTTAAACTGAAACTTACCTGCCTGACTGCTTGATAAACTTTTTCTTCGTGAGAATCCATTTCAACATATGTTCTTATCTGAGCTAAATTGACACTTTCTCTATAACCAAGTGCTACTATCTCATCAAATGCAAAAATCAGATTGAAGCCATTTTCTGCTATCTCCGACTCTTCCATATTACGACAATATTCTGGAATCTTTTAATACATAATTAACCAATAAACCAAAAAATAAACAATAAAATTATCTTCAGCCTTCACGTAATACACTTCTTTTTTTTTAAATTAAAAAGCAATATGAATTATAGCATAAAAGAAATTTGGCTAATATTGAATCTATACTTCAATTATAAGAGGATCATTTAGGAAAATGTACATGACCATTGCAAAATTTCACTGAAACTTTTATAGCAGAATACTAAGAAAAAAGAAATTTTTAAAAATCCCCATTTATAGCATGCTAATAATATATCATTTAGGAAAATAATTCTTTTTTAATTCAATTATTCCTTTTTTTAAATTCTTTTCTAATTCATTTATTGAAGAAAAAGGGTGTATTTTTTTATTGATAAATATGCATAGAGTCTAGGAAACGAAAGAATTTCGACATTCTCATTATCGGTATGAAATGCTCCTATCATAATGACCAAAATTTTAATTGGACAAGTTTTCAAATCACTAAAAAAATTTCACTAGCTTCACCATAATTAGTTAACATAAGTTTCAAGCATTAAATAAAATACCGGCATAATTACTGCACAATATTCAAGATTTTTTTGGCTTTACATATTTATATTTATGTAAAACTTTGCAAATGAACATAAAACAATGATTATTCCATATATCAACTTAACTACACTCATAAACTATTACTACAAAATTAATTATATTACCATTTATTGTAAATGCTTACCACTTTAGAGAATAATCTCAATGTTTCCAAATCTTCCAAAATGTTGGATGCTTTGGTTGTTATAAGAACTATGTAGAGCTTCTCAAGAGGTTGATAAACATATCTTACCGAATCTGTCTCAATAAAAGTATGCTGTTTACCTGTTGACATTAGTTTTGGAAAAGCGGCTAGAAGGCCTTCTATACGCGCCTTTGTCATTTCTACGAACTGTCTTGAAAGAAGAGCTAACAAAAATTTATCACAATTGTAACTCCCCAAGTTAAATTAAATAATAAAAAATTACCTTATAAAATTCATTTTCTGAAGTACTTACTCTTTCCAGCTTTTGTGCAAACCGCTGCAGCGATCAGCACCTGAAATGAAAACAGTTGAAAATATAACTTTGTCCTTTAAGAACAGCAATAGAAAAAATAAGATACTTCTGTGATAAACCTTTCAGACTTAAGTATTTTACCATTTTTAAGTGAAATTTGCGCAGTAAAACTTTCTAAAATTATCCAGAAATTGTAAACATTACTACATAAATAGCATATAACCAACAAGCAGCTGGTAAGCTGTAGTAGGTATGGCTGAAGGCTGACGTGTTAACTCCACGGAACAGTAACCTAGTGTCAAAACGTAGATCTTTAAAATTTTAATAGGTTAGATTATTAATTGAATTATTTAAAGTTCAATAAAAAAAACATATATTTGTATAAATTTAATTTATAATTGTTTTTGCAAGTATTTGCAAAAATAAACATAAAAAGGAGACAGTCAAATTCAAAAAGTTTGAGAAATTGTATTTGCACTGACTGTACCCTTCAGAACCAGTTGAACTGTTTGCCCATAGAGGCCAGGCTTGTTTCTTACACCTGTTGACCCCTCCTTGAGCATCTGAACCTTTTCGAAGTGATTTTGCGATAAAAAAATGTGTAGGGATTGAAAATCAAATATTTAACATTAAATATAAATGATATAAACATGGTGACATTTGATTTATACTTGCGAATAATCAGTAAGTGGTTAAGACCTAATTAAATCAGGACACCCCCACCATACCTGGCCGCGCGGCAGCACGTTAGTGACGGTTGGTGTATGTATTTGTATGTGTCTGTGTGTGAGCTTGTGGGTGAACTTTCATCGGTTGGCTGTTGGTTGGTGGCGTCGAGTCGACCTGGACTGGACAGAAGTTTGGTGTAGTGCTATCCATTCTATTTGTGTTTTGTGGAAAGATTTTATTTACGTCGGCTTATAGCCGTTATTTTTTTAATTTTGTTTATTTATTTAAGATTTACAGTGCTCGAATTCATAGTACTATTAAAATGATGCTTTGACAATAAATCGAACCGTGTATATATTCTCTTGTTTATAAGTTGGATTATCGGATTTTTTAATTCTTAATTTTTGTGCATAATGGCGAATCTAAAAGAACAAGAAGCGATGATAGGGGTCATCTACCGACCTAAAGTGGAACCTTTTCCTACACAGGTCAAAAAATTTATATTCAACAATGATACAGGTGCTTTCATGGGCAGGACGGCTTCTAGTTGGGGTAAGTGAACGCCCACTTTCCGTTAGCTTTAAGAGTGAAGTTATTTTCTTTGTTACTGTTTATCTATCTTATGTTTTGTCTACTGTCAACATTATTTGGATTAAAAAGGGCGCGCCGTTTCGTAGTGTCCCCACTCGTGGGCGATAGTTGATTTCCTGTCTATCGGCAAGCCGACAGTACTGCGATTACTTCCCGTTTGCAGCGCATCCAAGAGACAGTTTTGAGGTTGAAGCTTGATTTTTTTTTTTCTTCGATCAGCAGCTAGAGGACAACCATCACTCCCCACGTGATAATCAGAGGTGCGCCGGCTCTTTTTGCCTCCCCACTTGGCTGTGCTGGTATTTTTAAACATAGAATGACGTAGAATAACCTACTTAATAGATACTTTCAAGTTTCGTCTTTTTTCAAAATACGTAATATTATTTCATTTCTGAAGATGAGATTTTTTGTCTTTAATTTTGTTCTCTTAAATATTTTGTTGTTTTAAATATTTTGAAGGTCGATCGCATAGGAAATCGCTGTTTGGCTTGTCTTTCCTGTCGGTTTTAACTAATATACACTCTTCTACCATGTCATATAATTTTTGTGTGTTGTGGTGATGGTTGGTTCCGCAGAGCTGGAAAGCATCAGAGATATTTTCCGTGGTAGCCTGCTTCATGTTGTGGTGATTGATCGGTTTCGGGCGTTGGCCCATTTTCAGGATGCGTTTTCCAGACAGTGTGACAACACAGACTTGCACAGAGTAAATTCAGTTTACACCCTCATATAGTTTTCTCGGACAAAAATTATATTTTAAAAGAGAACCATTGCAGAAATCATTTAACTTACTATCATAAAATTGAATTGAATAGTGTGCTTATGTATTAGATGCACTTATAGTGTAGTGATAGTGTGAGGCAAAATTACTTAACTTTTGTATAATACTTCTAAGGTATACAGAACTAACCCATTATTTAAATATTAATTCAAATCATATTTAGCATAATAGATAATCCTTATCTTTATTGTATTGTATTTAAAGTCTAAAAAGTTACTTTATTTATATAGAATGTTTAAATTCATTTAATTACGATCTTTGAAATAAAAAAACTTAGGAATTAACTAAACTTTAAATTAGTTAATCTTCACATTATCTTGCCTCTGGTTTTCAGGGTTTTTCGTTTGTAAGTTTATAATTTGTTTTGTTTACAGTATTGACTTTGCACATAGTCATAAAAACAATTTAAAAAGAATGTTATAGGGAAATAATTTAAGGAATCTAGTGATGACTTTGATTTTTATTGCTTTCCCTAAATTTCATAAAAAAATTTCAAGTATATTTAGTTAGGCAAGTAAATGCTTTCACCGGCGCTCATAGTCATTATATTATTTGTTGAATTTCATTGCCCCTGCAAATTTGGTGTTTCCCAAACTAGGCTCCACGAAATTAGATCATGTCGGCAAAAAAAAGAGTTACGAAGTTTGTTGCTTCCGCAAGAGCAATGAACGTTTTCTCTGAGAAATGATCGGGAAAGAATAGAGCAAATTAGTGTGAAGAATCTTGCGTTAATCTCTCTAGAAACAGCGATAAAATCCCTTTTTTTTTTTAGGGACAAGAATACTGTGGATTTAGAACTTTTTTATCATAAGATAAAGAGTGTAATGAATTCTATAAAGATTTTAATGTGGGGTTAAGATTTCTTACAAGCAGGCCTTTTTGAGAGTATCCGTTTGAGAAACAGTGCATATTAGTTGTTAGTTATCTGTCTGCTGACGAACCTTACTTTGTGGAGGAAAACCTATTTTTAAATTCATTAACACGATGGGAACTTATTATTGTAATCGAATGGAATTTTTATTACTTTATTATTTCGTTTCCGTGTGTTTTCCTTGTTACAAATTAGTGCAAAAGTTGCAAATCTTATATAAATAAAAAAAAACAGTTGTCTAGTAAAATGTTTGTCTGCCTGTTTGTTTATTTATTTCGTTTCTGCATTATATTTGAAAATAATTTGACAGATCATCAAATTATTATTTTCAGTCCCATGTTATAACATGGGTATGTTAAAATGTAAAATTGAATTCTTGTACAGTGACTTATTAAATGATTTTTTTTTTCTTTGCTTCTAAAGAAGATTACATAAAAGATAAAAAGTAGCTAATTTGTAATTAAAGATAGAGGCAGGTTCGATATGTCGTCTTTGAACACTGATTATTGCCTAAAATGAGGTTTCATAGAATCTCTTTGGATTTATTATTTTTATTTTATTCAACAAGATTTATTAATAATTACATATAGTTGTATTACTGAGGAAAAAATTATTAGTATTATTTATTAAAATGCTTTTCGTCTAACTTCCTTTCCATACAAAACAATAATTTCCTTTTCATATATTAATATAAAATGTTTTGTTTATTCCTGCTATAGCAACGGTGTTTCCACTTTGTTAAAAATCAATTGTCTTTTACTACGTAATATTAAAACTATGGTAATGTGAAAAATGGGCAGGGTCTTACTGAAACTAGATATAAACTTGGTAGATTTTGTTAACATAAAAAAAAAAAAAATATGTAGAAGTGTTTAATATCATAATCTTTTTAGTGAAAGCAGTTTGATTACCACAAGTTGTTTTTAATGATATAACTCCCCCTCCGAAATGTTTACTAGCTTGTGGTTGGGATGTTAAAATTTTAAATCTTAAAAAATTAAATTCGATATAGAAATTTATTTAATTTTCCGTATTTCTTGATAATGTATTTATTTCTTCTTTTCTGTCTATTTTCTTAAGTTGTATTTATTATATAAATAATTATTTGGCGATTTTCCGACCTGTTAGTCAGCTGTACATAGAATGCCAACCTTGGTACCGCAAATATTTTTTGCTTTTAGTAACAAACCTACTTTTACTTAAAAACACAAAAAAATTTCTAGCTAGTTTTGGCGAAATTCCCAAGGGAATCCAAATGTAGGCGGACAATTCTCTTGCCATCTATCTCTCCTACTCTTTTTTAAATCTTTCTTTTCTTTACCCATATCTTTGGCATTATTACATCTATGAACTTAGCCAAAACGTGTCTAATAAAAGAATTTTATTCTTTACTAGGCCAGAAAAATATTTTTCACAATATTCTCTCAGATACTCTTTATTTGAATATTTTTAGACAAAAATAGACCTAATTTGAAATTATATTTCATTTGATTTTTAAGAAAATTATTTATGTTTCCATATTATATGGATTTCTCCATATGGTCTTCTGTGGTAGTACATTTTCTTCTGCCCTAATATCAGTTCAGGGCAGAATTTTCTCCGGAATATTAAAGCTTGATGAAAAAGGAAAAAAAAATCTGGTATGAAACACTCATACGACTTTCTCCTACTGCAATTTTTAAAGATTCTATTTATGTTGTATTATTTATTTAACTGGGTATTACCTATTACAAATTTCACATTTAACTGAAAATGTATATATAATGCATCCGAAAGATTATATAAAACTCGTAATTTCCGGTGCATCGATTTTCTCAAACTAGGAATTTTGGCCATACATTGAAATGAAGCTAGAGGGAAGTCTAACGTTACCCATCTCTCAGAACACTCCTTAAATGAATTTTTCTGGGGAAATGTTACAAATAAAAGTTTCAGCTATTTATATGATTAGTTGCTATACCAAGCTTAAAGAAAATCTTTGACGCTATTTTCGATAAAACCATAGAAAAAACTGAAAAATATGTTCAGTATAATGGTCGCTGTTCGAGTGAATGTAACAAAAATTTTATTTTTAGCGTCCGCTGATAGAACCTACATGATTTTCTTTAAAATTGCAACCATTAAGATGTTTTGTTGCACTGACCATAAAAGAAGGTGGTAGGGACTGGGTTATCTTGTATACAAAAGTGATAGATTTCTATATTCATAGTTAGTAAACAAATTTAATGAAATCCGTCGGTGTTTTTATGGAGAAAACTGAGAAAACTATTAAAAACGCACTTCCGGTCAACCTGTTTTCTTCACTCTCGGAATTGTGGCAAATTATTTATTCTGATTAATATTGTTTCGATGATAGAATTGTATAATCAACTTTAGAGGAAAACATAACCCCACCCCTCACCTGAAAGCCCCCCTTAAATGACTTTACTCGAAGAAATGTTGCAAATAAAAGTTGTAGCTTTATATATGTGAAGTTCATACATAATTTAAAGAAAATCGTTGCAGCTCTTTTAGAGACAATAGCAGAAAACTGAAAAACCTTTCAGTAAAAATGCACTTTGGATCAACCTATTTTCTTCAAACTCGGAATTTCGGCAACGTATTTAATTATAATTAATATTGTTGATGATAGAATTGAGTAATTTAACTAAATTAGAACATTAGAGGAAAATATAACACCACCCCTCCCCAAGAAAAAATATCTTAAGTGCATTTTCTCCGAGAAAAGTTTCAAATAAAAATTGTAGATCTATTGAAGTATACTTGATATAAAAAAAAATCGTATTAGCCTTTTTCGAGAATATCGCTAAAAACGGGAAAATCCATTCACTAAAGTGGTACTTCCGGTTAGACAGATTTTTGTTCAAAACCTTATTGTCAGGTCTCCTGGCAGCACTTAGAGTAATTATTGTCAAGTTTGAACTTGCTGCGCTTTTCCATTTTTGAGTTATACTGGCCACACACACACTTTTAAAAACCGCTTTTTCGGACTCAAGGCAGCCGAAATTTATATATTAACTGTGAAAACTTGACATCGAACATCTGGCATGATGGCAGTACTTCTTCTTTGTAGGAGTAAGAAAAAATAATTGGTGCGGCTTGAAGAACTATCAAATTTGTATAAACTTACTGAAGATTTAGTCATAGGAATGGTGATTATTTGTATTTCATTATAATTTATTTTATTTGACCCTAGTGTTAGTTCTAGTCCTCATGCGTTGGTCTAGTGGTTAGCACACTCGGCTTTGCGACGAGAATTCAGGATTCGATTCCCTTGTGGCAAAGCCCGCTGCATCGTGAGATAAAGTGGGAAGCTACAGTGTAGTGACAAGGAAACCTAGGCGGGGTTACCAAAATCCCAATAAAAATCTTGGCCCTTCATGGGCTATAGGTGCCATAGGTTTTATTATTATTATTATTTATTTCTTCTTTTTTTTCACAATTCTTGCGGCCTGAAGGCAAAGGAGGCATCAGTCCAAATTTGGTAGTCATTGAAAATATAAAATGTCACCCGGTGCTCATATTGCCTTTCTCTGAGAACTAATTCGTTGACCAGGATTATCTAGCACTCTCCCGGACAATTCGGCATGAGTGTTGGATAATAGCTTGCTGCATCTCTGCGATAAACGCTTCTCGGATTCCGAGTTCGCGCAGACCTGCACTTAGCGTTTTTGGCACTAACTCTACGCTAGGCATAACCAATGGGACGATCTCCACTGTCACTACACCTCTCCATGTAGAGCTTATCTCAGCTGCCATTGCCCTATATTTCGACAGCTTCTCATTCTCGGTTCTAGTGAGGTTGCCAGCATCTGGGATGGTAATGTCAATTACAAAGACAAGGCTCTTAGTCATGAGGAACCACACTGTGTCTGGCCTATTGCTGATACAGTGTGGTCCTTGAAAACGATTCTGTCCCATTAAATTTGATGTCGGTCATCCTGTAAGACCGCGTCTGCTTCATACTTGTAACAGGGCTTCATGACTTTGGCCAATCCCAATAACTGAACCGCCTCTCTGTGAACTGCCTTCACTACACTATTGTGGCGCTGTAGGCAATCCTTCTGGGCCAGTATAGGGCTGGCCGACAGGTTATGGTACATCGTCTCCTGGGTAGTGCAACAAAGCCGGCATCTACTGTCTGTTATCCCCGCGTCCATCAGTATGTGACGCTAATAGGCCTGGTCCTGAATTACTATAAGGGTGCTCTTCGCTTCCGTGAAAAGGCGCCCTTGCTTTAGCCATACCACAGACGCTTTCTTAGCAACTGCCTCACCATCAAGGACCGCGCCTTGGCCCTTCAAATGGTACCTAGTGTGCCTCACTTTCTTTCCATGTATCTTGGCTGAGGTTTAAGGGGGGGGTGACTCCCGCGTCAGCGGAAATCACAGTCCGAGCCAACGAGATCCTTCTAACGAGAGGACATCCTCTCCTGCACGCTGTACATTGCAGCGATGTCGACAATGCCGCTTTCGTCCGAGGGAGTATGATTGTCTCAACTGTAGACCTCGGGATTGCTTATTATATCTGATCGAGCGCCGCAACTCCTCTAGGTCTATCGGCGTCCATTTGACGATCCCAAAGGAATACGACAATAGAGGAACACAACAGTCCATTATTATTATTATTATTATTATATTATTATTATTATTATTATATTATTATTATTATTATTATTATTATTATTATTGATTGTCTCGTTTTTTTTATTTTTACAACTGCTAGATCCATGGATTTGTAACTCAATACTGATTTATAAATACGTACATTCATGAGTACTCGCCTATATTCCTAATTACCTCTTTGGTCATAGTCTAAGTTACATGTCTCTCCTAAACTATTTTGACAAAGAAAAACAAATTTACTTTCTCCATCATACTGAAGATAGAAATTTTATTTAGTAAATAAGATTAGTTGAATATAAAGTTACTGCAACGATCTTTCGCAATACATTGTTTTAGTAAGCACTTGCTAATTGTTTCCTAGTTTTTTTTAATAATATTATTACGGTTCATTCTAAGTACTCATTATCATGTGTAAAGAAGGGATTGCATTGTATTACATTGTTTTATATACTTTTTAAATCTGTATATGTCATCAAATGTTATATTTTATGTTATATAATGTTATTATAAATTAAAAATCAAGATTTGTAAACACAATAAGGTATTGTTAAACATTACTCTATATATAACTGTAATCATTGTTCACTTTCTCATAAGAAAAACTCTCTAAATATACGATATATCTGCCTGGTTACTTTTTCTAACTTATTACAAGAGGAATTGCATTGTCTTATTCAAGTGGAATTGTATTCTGTCAGCTATTCGAAATTGAGTTTTTAACAGAAATACACATTTTAAGGCCGGTGATCATGAAAACAGATTTTTAGGAAAGTGCCACCTTTTACATTCTGCGAGCGCTTGTGTGGGTAGAACAGCAAAACGAAAAAAAACAACTGAAAAATCGCAGAAGTTAGAAAGTTCAAATTTGATATTTCGTTTGTGTACCACAATGGGAAGGTTTCAGTTAAAATCCATCATCACCTGGAAGAGCGTCTTTACTGAACGTTTTTTTATCTTCAGTTTTATGCGATCGATTTTTTTTTTTCGCTCGAAATTGGTTTTTCAATAACATTTTCTCTTTAAACTTTTGTTTGCACGTGATTTAAAGAGCAGTTCTAGGTAGAGAGTTGATATAAAAAACTTCCGTCTAAAATATAATTTCAGTTCTAATATATATTATATGGTTCTACTATCTATTAAAGGGAAGGGATTAGCTCAGTGGTAGCGCGCTGGACTAGCAATGCGGAGATCACGGGTTCGAATCCAGCCGTGCTACCCTTAGATTTTCTCTTCCTAGAGCCCCTACAGCTCACTGTCCGGTGATGGACAGTGTTGTCTGTAACGGGAGAACACGAGAACACTGTCCGGAGGCCGGCAGTGCACTGAGAAGGCTCCGGGCGCAAATGACCTCAGATGTTGAGACGCCTTAAATTAAAAAAAAAAAAAATACTATCTATTAATGTTAAAATGTTAAAGAGAATTAAATTGTTACCAATTTTGCTAGAAAATCTATTGACCGGAAGTACATTGTTTGTTTTTCATTATTGATGTGAGAAGAAGTATTGTACAACATAGATTTCTGATCTAGAATTTTTATCAGAATCACAAGTTTTGATGACCTGTGAGCACAAAAATGGTTCTCTCTCACTCTGAACAGAAACTTCAAAGAGAATTTCAGGGTAACTAACAATAATTTCGCAGAACATTGTTTAACCGGAAATAGTCATTTCCTTTAATGAAATTTGTCAGTTAGAAAAATCTGGTGAGAAACATTTACATGACTCCTCATACGTTAGTTAGTACCGTTACAAAAATTGGCAAATTTGTTTTTAAAATTAGATTTTATTTTCAGAGCTCCAACATAAATACAGAAAGATGGAGGTTACATGATAGTAGGAACCCTTAGCCAAGGTAGTCATTTCAATGTGGTTACATTGTAGTCCGGAAGAAGGCATTACTAAAGGAACTATTAAAAGAATTGCAAATAACTTTTGAAAGTTAACACTACAAATTCCGCAGAACTCCTTCAAATCAGTTTTTCCGGAAAAATCTTTTAAATAAAAGTTTAGAATTGTATCCGGAGTCAATATTCAAAGATTAAAGAAAACCTTTATACCCGTTTCAAAGAAAATCCCCCGCCAAAAAATATTAAATACCTAATCTGTAAGTCGCATTTCTTATTAACCTGTTTTTTTTTTTGCTTTCTCTTACTCCCAGTAAGAGGAAGTATTGTAATCGTGTCAAATTTTCGATATTGAGTTTTCATCGGAAATATCCGTTTTGAGGTCTCGTTAGTCCAAAAAAGTGGTTTTTAGCAAATGGTCTGTGTATGTGTGTGAACAGCATAGCTCAAAACGAAAAACCGTAGAAAGTTGAAACATGATATTATGGTAAGGTATCACGATGGGATCTGACCGTGCGTTATATGTCAAAATTCCTCAACCGGAAGTACCACTTTACTAGTTGTTTTTTTTACGTTTTTTGCGATTTTCTCAAAAATGGCTGCGACGATTTTCTCCAAACTTGGTATGTCAACTACATATACAAAGAGCTACAACTTTTGTTTGTAACATTTCTCTGGGAAAATTCATTTAAGGGTTGTTCTGGGGTAAGGATGGGGTTAGTTTTTCATCTAAAGTGCTATTTCAGTTTAGAAGACAATTCTGTCATCTAAATAATGTTAATTAGAATTGAATATGTTGTTGAAATTGCAAGTTTGAAAAACATCGGATTACCGGAAGTCCGTTTACTTTTTAACACTTTACTAAATGATTTTTTTCACTTTTTCGCGATTTTCTCAATAATGGCTCCGACGATTTTCTTGAAATTTCTTAAATAAACTAAACAGTATAAACTTCATATATTTAAAACATTTCTCTGGGAAAATTCAGTTAAGGGCACTTTTAGGGGAGGGTGGGGTTACAGCTTCCTCTAAAGTGCTATCATAGTTGATCAAACAATTCTATCATCCAAACAAAATTAATTAGAACTAAATAGATGGCCGAAATTCCGAGTTTCAAGAAAATTAGTAAACCGGAAGTGCGCTTTTACTGAACAGTTGTTTCAGTTTTCGACGAATTTCATTAAATTTGGTACACAAACTAATAAAAGTTTATTAATATAATTTTTGAGACACTGGAGTAAGAGAAAGTTGTGTGAGTGTTTCACATCAGATTTTTTTTTTTTTTAAATTTGGAATTAATTCCATCAATGCTTGTAAAGTATGAAAATAATTTGTAGGAGGTAAAATCGTACATTGTACTTAATTGGTACTATAGAGGAAATCATAATGCTACTGTTCATTCAAAAACCCCATAAAAATCAATTTTCCCTGCCTTTAGCGTTTCTTCTCTTCTGTCTTATGTTCAGATCTTGGAGATCCTCTTCCACTTCCTTCGCACATACAACGTAGGTCTACTGCTTCCTGGTTGACCCTCCAGCGCTCTTCGAGGTAATCTTTCTCTTATTCTCCAATTCTGTACACATGCCCCACCCAGCCCAACCTTTCCTGCTTGACCAACAGACACTAAATCCTCTTCACCGTACAACTCTCTTAACTCTGTTTTTTGCGGCCCCTCCAGACTCCATCTTGGCACACTGGTCCATAGAGCGCTCTCAATACATTTCTCTACCAGCAGTTGAATTTCATTTCATCGACATGCCTTAAATTCCTCGACTCCAAGCCTCTGTTACCAACGGATCTAACGACTAATTTGTAGATCGTTAATGTGGTCTTTCTTGACCAGGGTTCTGTTATAGAACGATTTCTTTTAACTTCATAATACTCTCTATACACATGAATATCTATCACTTTTATTTAATACATTTTCTCGAGAACATTGTGTTTGTGGGGGTTCTCTAAAGTAGTACTACTTTTATATTATGATTTCACCGCCTATATAATATTAATATACATTGGAAACATAGCTAGAATTCCAAATTTGAAGGAGATCGGTTTAACGGAAATGCGAAGTTACAGTATAGATGGTTGAGTTTTTGGGAAGTTTCTTGAAAATGATTATATAAAGATTTCCTTGGAATGCTTTGCTAACTGCGCAGATATAAACCTAACATTGATTGATTTTAAGGTTTTGTGGAATTTATTTCGTTATTTCTCAAATGTTTTAATATAAAAGGTTGAATCAATTCCTTACCTGTCTAGGTAGATACTTGTCCCCCCACCACCA
This sequence comes from Triatoma infestans, assembly GCA_011037195.1. Classification (NCBI taxonomy): domain Eukaryota; kingdom Metazoa; phylum Arthropoda; class Insecta; order Hemiptera; family Reduviidae; genus Triatoma; species Triatoma infestans. Next base: position 64,617 of record JAAEAF010009333.1, read on the forward strand.
TCTCTATATGTATATTAGGACAAATGAATAAAATTTGAGTTTAAGGAGAAAATATGTCATATTTTTAATAATATATTAGCGGGAGAGAAAAGTGGTGTGAGTATTTCACACCAGATTTTTAAATAATTTAACGGAGATTTGATAACACAAAGAGTTTAAAACACACCAGCAATATGGAAGGGCACGTACGAAGATGAGACATTACCCCCCCCACCATTGTCTACTAGCACGATATAGTGCTTCCCTGTTTCCTTTTTCCCCCCACTTATTTATTATTATTACACCTACTAAGCCAACTCTAGCATAGTTTAACCTGGCCATGACTGTTATTGCATATTTACAATAGATATTAAATTATACGCATCCTACACACAATTTTTTTTTTTACACCAATTGAGATAATAAATCATCGATACAATTTTATTGTAACAATACCAAAAAAATTTAATATAAAAAATTGCAAATCTTAATTATCATTATATTGTCTTTTTACTTTCTTAATTATTTTAAATATAAAACAAAAAACTAAAAGTCGCTATAGGATGTGTTCCATTCCAACATTGCTGAGGTGTTATAACAATTGTAATTTTTCTAATAGAATTCTGTTTTTTTTAATAATTTTTCTTTTAAGAAATCATAACACTTTAAAGGAGAAAGTTTTTCACGGCCATAACACCCATTTAGAGAAAATTTGTAATTTTGTGGTTAATAAAAAACAAAAATGACCTTCAAAAAGAATTTTGCAACTTTTTGCATACTTGGTAAATTACGTATCCATTTTCTATGCAAACGATACAGTCATTGTGTATATTTTTTATTCATGATTTATTTATTTTTACTGATTTCTTTGATGAAGCTTTATAAAAAAAAAAAAAAAAAAAAAAAAAA
>JAAEAF010009334.1:0-27606 GCA_011037195.1 Triatoma infestans
TCTCCCCTAAACGTGACCTTAAATGAATTTTTCCCAGAGAAAGTGTTTTAAATAAAAGTTGTAGATCTTTGTATGTTTAGTTTATATATTAAGTTTCAAGAAAATCAACGGAAACATTTTTGAGAAAATCGCGAAAAAGTAAAAAAAAAAAATCATTTAGTAAAGTGGTAATGTAAACGCACTTCCGGTTATCCGATTTTTTTGAAAAACTCGGAATTTCAACAACATATTCAATTCTAATTAACATTATTTAGATGGTAGAATTGTTTAATAAACTGCAATAGCACTTTAGATGAAAAGCTAACCTTACCCCTCCCCCATAACTGCACTTAAATGAATTTTCCCGGCAAATTGTTACAAATAAAAGCTGTAGCTCATTGTATGTGTAGTTGATATAACAAGTTTGAAGAAAATTGTCGGAGCGATATTTGAGAAAAACGCAAAAAAGTAAAAAAAAAAAAAACTAGTAAATTAGTACTTCCGGTTGAGGAATTTTGCCAGATGACCCATTGTCGGATCCCATGGTGATAACTAAACGGAATATCAAGTTTGAAATTTCTACGATTTTTCATTTTTGAGCTATGCTTTTCACATACATACATACACACACATACACAGACCATTTGCTAAAAACCACTTTTTTGGACTCAGGGAATCTCAAAACGGATATTTCCGGTGAAAACTCGATATCGAAAATTTGACACGATACTAGGAGTAAGAGAAAGTAAAAAGATCAATTATTTTTCCAGTTGAAGAAAAAATAATATTTTCAATTCTAATAGCACGATATCTAGCGGCCGATTCGAGAAATTAAGAACGTGTTGCAAAACAAATCCCGACTAGCAACAGAGTGGAGGTTATACGAAAGAGAGCAGGTTATATATATAGAGAGAGTATTTTTTTTATATATATTTTATACTCATATAAGTTGAAGAACCAATTTAATGAGGTTGCAGAAAAATTTCAATATTTAACATGTGAGTTGAGCATGTGTCAGTATCTCAACTCGAGTGTCAAAAGCATTGTTTTGAAATTATTTGTCACTGTTAGATAAATATAAACTATTATCTGCAACTGTATAATGAATATTGACAATTAATAAATCAAAAGTACTGAGTGAAGTTCTATTTTTAAACAGAAATGAAGAAGAATTAAAAGCAAACATTATCTTTTTACTCACTACGTGTAACAAAGTAACATTATTCAACACTAACTAGCCCGACATCTAGCGGCGAAATAAGCGAAACAAAATAAATAATAATTCCCATCCAGGTACATGGGATTTGAGGTTTTATATATATAGAGAGAGAGAGGGAGTATTTGAGTTGTATTAAAATATATTCTCAGTATTTGCAACTTTTCATATTTTTACTTTCTCTTACTCCTAGTAAGAGGAAGTATTGTAATCGCGTCAAATTTTCGATATCGAGTTTTCACCGGAAATATGAGGTTCCCTGAGTCCAAAAAAGTGGTTTTTAGCAATGGTCTGTGTGTGTGTGTGTGTGTGTGTGTATGTATGTGAACAGCATAGCTCAAAAACGAAAAATCGTAGAAAGTTCAAACTTGATATTACGTTTAGGTATCACCATGGGATCTGACGGTGCGTTATGTGTCAATATTCCTCACCGGAAGTACCACTTTACAAGTTTTTTTTTTTTACTTATTTTACAAGTTTTCTCAAAATGGGCTCCGCGAATTTTCTTTAAACTGTAGGTCCACTTCACATACAAAGATCTACAACTTTTATTTGAAACATTTCTCTGGGAAAATTCATTTAAGGTCACTTTTGGGGTAAGTTTTTCTCTAAAGTGCCATCATAGTTGATTATACAATTCTATCATCCAAACAAAATTAATTAGAAATAAATAGATGGCCAAAATTCCGGGTTTCAAGAAAATAGTAAACCTGAAGTGCGCTTTTACTGACAGTTTTTTCAGTTTTCGACGACTCCCACAATTTCATCAATTTGGTACACAAATTCTAAATTTGTCATTACAATTTTGACAAACTGGGTAAGAGAAACCTTGTGTGGAGTGTTTTCAACCCGATGTTTTTTGATATTCGTAAATTATAACTAAATGTATACGGCTGAAAAGGGAGGGGATGAGAGCAGAAATAATGTAATATTTAATACACTAATAAACGTTGATTACACTCTCGTTCATTTGACATACTCGTTTTCGTCATGTGGTCAGTCCTCCGAACTCAAGTTTAAAAAACCTTTCTATACTCACTGCTCGTTAAGGTCCTATTTTCTTTTACAGTTAAAAATAGATATGCTAAGGCCAGCTAAACGGTGTTATAAAAAATATCAAAATTTGAAGTATATATGTAGTAGATACGTCTATCCGCAATGTTATATATATATCAATTAGAATTTTCTAATAATTGCCGGAAGTTGTATTTTTTTTGTTTTGTCACATAATAATGTAACTCTTTTTTAGATTTTGAATTTTTTTTTTTGAAAATTTTTGGCCAATCAGATAGAGCGATAGATACCTTTGTAAAATTATTATATTTTTACAATATCATTACAAAAATACTTTGGCCAACGTACAATCATTTATAAATTATATATATTTATTGAGATTGTAAATAATTACTTAATTGGTTAATTAAATTTGCCATGCAAGTAAATAAATTAATGTATTTAAATTGAAAATCCCGGTGCAGTGAACTCGTACTCTGCAATAACATCTGAATTCTTTCATCAGAAACCATTGGTTTGTTAAATGGAAAATGAAAATAAATGTCCAGAAATGCCAACAAATAACATTCACACTTCGTCGTGCCATCTGTTCTCCAGTGTATTTAAATCATTTCGCACTCCCTTGTGCGGACACTGTACGTTATCTGGTCAATGTACATTGACAAGCGCCTGACTTGGGAATCCACACACAAGACTCAAACGACAAGAAAGGAATGAACGATTATACCTACTAGCCCGACTGTTTGACAGACGATCAAAACTGAGTACATTGAACAACAAAGTACTTATATACAACGCATTACGCAAACCGATCTGGACTTATAGACTCGAACTGTGGGGGTCACCCTAGCATTCCACAACATCTACCGTCTTCAGCCACTTCAATCAAAAATTCTTCACCTCATAAACTTAATGCTCCATACTATGTCTCCAACAAAACTATCCACAATGATCTCAATATACCTTTTATTATAGACTCAATTCCAGCTCGCTATAAAAAGTTTTCATTCCCGCCTGTGTGAACATCCTAATCCTCTAATTCATCACCTCTTCATCATCTTCATCCCTTCCTGACGACCCGACTCGACATCTGAAGCGGCGCTGGCCGCGCGACTTCCTCGATGTAGGAGGTCAGTAAATAATAAGTCACAGGGAGAGTCACCAATGGGTGATAACTCCACACGTCTACAGGAGCATTGCTTTTACAGTTGTAAATTTCAAATAAATAAATGAAAAAAAAGAGTAAAAATTGAAAATAATTATTCAAATAAAAAATACGCCTAGATATTATTTATGATTTTTAAGATGATGTATGAAATGATGGGAACCGAAAGTGAAATGAAGTATATTTATATATATCTAAAAATTTACCATAAGTTATGGTGGTTAGTTCGTGACAAGGTGAGGCAGTTATGTTGATGAGCATGGGATGATGTTTGGAATACTGGCCAGAATGAAGATGAACAAATAAACTAAAAAAAAAAAAAGACTACATAATACTTTATGTAGGTGGTAGGTACAAACTGGGATTAGTAGTCTCAGGTAGTAGTCAGTCAGTCAGTCAGTCAGTTAGTCAGGCAGTCGGTCGGCCCGGTCGGCCGGTAGATAAGATAGATAGTTGTAGTATGGTACTTTGCCTGTTAGGTATCTGTGTGGCCAAAGATTTTTATCTTTTAACAAGTTTTTATACTTTCATACCATCACTCCTCAAACAATCTTGATATTTTTTATTGTCCCTGTATGGATTTTAACCTCACAATTACATTTGTGTTAGTTTATCTGTAAACGAAAAAAAAAAAAAAGGCATGAAAGAAAATATCTGAACACATCTATTGTGGCTCCCTTAGTTGTTGTTTCCTACACAGAATGTAAGTCGTCTGTAACATTTACAACGTGCAATTTTGTTAGTGAGTGTATATACTTTTATTGGTGAGTTACCGTTTGCCTGTGGGTTTCACTAAAACCAAAGTTGTTTCACAACATCAGCTATTTCTGGTTTGTTTCTTACCGCTATGGAATTTTCGATTGAATATTATAGATCAAAACAATCAACAGCTGTTTTCAAATACTTTACACCGATATTTTATCTCTTATTTGGTAGTATTATACATCATTGGGATTACTGTCAAGTTGTCTACTTTATTTCTTCAGTAATGTGTAAATAATAAGAAAAAAGTGGAAAAACAGAAAACAACACATAAATCACTAATTGAAAAGAGAGAGAGAACATTGCTATAGCAATGGTTTTATTCCGATTTAATTTCCCCATTTTTTACTATACACAATGAAATCTCCCTGATAAATATTATGAACAATGTTGGAGTTTTGGTATTACTAGCTAATATATATTCATTGTGTTAGTCTGACTATTAAAAAAACAAACAAACAAACAAACAAACAACCTTAATCATTAAGTTTGAATTTAAAAGAAATGTCAATAAATTACAAATTAGGTATAAACAGTAGTAGTTACTTACTATTATAAATCACACAGCTGTATAATTATGGTAAACAGAAAGAGGACTTGAAAAAAAAAAAGAAGAAAAAAACAACACGTACACATAAAGTTAGCAATTAAATAGTTTAACAAGCAAGTGATACAACTTAAAGAAGAAGCTTGATTGATTGATTGATGGTAGAGGTTGTCTAAAAAAAAAATAAATATATATATGACGTCATTCCATACTTGGCTGGCATTAAATGTCAAACAAATGATCAACTTTAAGACATACAATAAATTTATTACTATTTAAAGACTTTAAGTACAAGTTTTTATTTATTTATTTTTTATGAAAACGTAATTTTATTTCACTTTTTCTTAGTTTATTTATTTTTTTTTTAATTTTCAAGGCGCGTCTATGGTCCTTGGCGCCCGGAGCCTTCTCAGTGCACTGCCGGTTCTCTCGTTACAGAAAACACTGTCCATCACCGGACAGTGTGCTGCAGAAGCTCCTAGGAAGAAAATATCTAAGGGTAGTACAGCTGAACTCGAATCCGAGTCCTCCGCGTGATTATCCAGTACGCTAACCATTTTCTCTTCCCTTTATCTTAATTTGGAATTTTAGTTTTATATTGGGGAAGTTTTCCGAATATTTTATGTGTAATGAAGACTATGTGACGCCAATATTAAATATCAAAAGGATATTTTGTTAAGATTAGTAATATTTTTACTTTCTCTTATTCCTCCCAGTAAGAGGAAGTATTGTAATCGTGTCAAACTTTCGATATCGAGTTTTCACCAGAAATATCCGTTTTGAAGTCCCCTGAGTCCAAAAAAGTGGTTTTTAGCAAATGGTGTGTGTATGTATGTATGTGAACAGCATAGGTCAAAAACGAAAAACCGTAGAAATTTGAAACTGATATTCCGTGTAAGTATCACCGTTGGATCTGCACTAACGTTATCTTGAAAAATCCTCAACCCGGAAGTACCACTTTACTAGTTGGATTTTTGTACTTTTTATGAGATTTTCTCAAAATCGCTCCGACGCTTTTCTTTAAACCTTAAACATCAACCACACATACAAAGAGCTACAACTTTTATTAGAAACTTTTCTCCGGGAAAATGCATTGAAGGGCATTTTGGGGGGAGGGGTGGGGTTAAGTTTCCATCTAAAGTGCTATTTCAGTTTATTAGACAATTCTGCCATCTAAATAATGTTAATTAGAATTAAATATGTTGTGGAAATTCCGAGTTTGAAAAAAATCGGATAACCGGAAGTGCTTTTACTTTACCACTTTACTAAATGAGTTATTCAACTTTTTTCCATTTTCTAAAAAATAGCTCCTCAGATTTTTTTTGAACTTTGCATATAAAACAAAGGGGAAAGAGCATTCAAGATCTACAACGTTTATCTAAAACATGTCTCTGGAACTTTCTTTTAAGAGCACTGTTAGGGATTGTCTGGGTTAGATTTTCATCAAAGTGCATCCAGTTACTTCTGCAATCTAGTATCCAAACCATAATTAGTTAGGAATAAATAGATGGCTGAAATTCCGAGTTTCAAGAAATTATTAAACCGAAGTGCGCTGTTAGTTCGGAACTGAACCTTGTTTTTCAGTGTTCGACGAATTTCATTAAATTTGGTACACAAACTATAAAATTTGTCAATTATCATTTTGAGAACTGGAGTAAGAGAAAGTTGTGTGAGTGTTTCACACCAGATTTTTTTAAAATATGACACTATCCATGATATTGTATGGGTCTTGGAATATAAAATAGTACTTGGAGGAAAGTTTAGGGTCAGCGGTCGGCAACCTGAAGCTCGTGGACACCGAAGTGCCCGCGAAGCGTATTTAATTTGACCGGCTAATAAAACTGAAATTATAAACAATTCAGATTTTTCTGCCTGATTTATGACAAATTGAATAATGATCGCCAAAATCAATTGCCGCATTAATGTGTATTTATTGTTTGTTTTAGTACTTATGGATACTTACTTATCACTATAAGTATACATTAAAAGGAGTATATTTCAAGTCAGCCACTAGGAATCCCAGCCATACTAAAAAAGGTTGCCGACTTATACTGGATTAGGCCATACTGAAGCTGGTACTGCATTGCCTACATCGGTCACACATTGACTATCATTGGAAGTATGCTTAATTTATAATAAAGCTATTATTAAAAACTATGCTTCTTTTATTTAATAAAGCAAATATCGTATTTTTGCAAATTACTAGGAAAATTTGAGTTTTCAAATGAAGATCTAATTTTTTTTTTTTAAACTTAAAGCTATTACTCCTTCACAATTGCCAACATCAGCATATGCACATTTACAACTACATATCACACATTCATATCAATTAATAAATACATGTATACATATTTCATGCGTACAAAATAAATACAAAAACACCTATTCTTACGTTCATACCAATAATTACATTCAACCCTCAATAATTTAATCTAAATTAAAAATATTTACACATCTTTCATATTCACAATCAAACGGTTGCCGGGATAAACAATGCCGGCTCAGACGCCCCTCCTTGAGACAGTGACTCTCTAAATTAAATGGTATTCCCCTCCCTCCCACACACACACTCGTTCGCACCAATAATACATATCTCTTTAAAAACAATCTAAAAAAAAAAAAAAATAATAGTCCACAATCACGCTTATAAATACTTTCATTCTAATAAATACATGCAACCACAAAAAATATTAAAATAAAATTCTATATACACTATATACAAACATATTTTTAACGTAATAACGTAACGCCTTATACATCTCCCACGCTTGCTCATACACATACACAATTTGTTTTACACACTACACACGGTTTTTTGTTTGGTTTAATGTGATTTGTTTATATATGTATTTGGGCAATTTCATAAAGATTTTATGTATTAAATTTTTATTTGTATTTAATTACTAAAAATAGAAAATTTTCTCTATTCCAGGATGGCCTTTCAATATTATGTGACTGCTCATAAACCAACAGCAGTGAATGCCTGTGTAACTGGGCATTTTACCTCTGAAACTCATTTAAATTTAATTATTGCGAAAAATTCAAGAATAGAAATTTTTTTGGTTGGACCAGAAGGGTTGAGACCAATTAAAGAAATTAGTATTTATGGAAAAATAGCTGTAATGCAATTGTACAGGCCGCCAGATGAAGTAAAAGATCTTCTTTTTATTGTGACAACTCGTTTTAATGTGATGATACTTGAAGCCCAAGGAGGAGAGGATGATAAATTAGACATACATACCCGAGCACATGGTAATATTGCTGATAGAATTGGGAAAATTTCAGAAAATGGAATCATTGCTGTTATTGATCCAGAAGCCAGAGTAATTGGATTAAGGCTATATGATGGGCTGTTAAAGATCATACCCCTAGAAAAGGACAATAATGAATTAACAGCTGTCAGTATAAGGATCGAAGAAGCTGAAATTCAAGATTTAAATTTTCTACATGGCTGTGAGAATCCTACTATAATACTCGTACATCAAGATCTTCTTGGACGTCACATTAAAACTCATGAGTTGTGTTTAAAGGAAAAAGAATTTATTAAGGTGCCATGGAAACAGGACAATATAGAAATGGAAGCCTCTATGATAATACCAGTCCCAGAACCTTTATATGGTGCTATTATAGTCGGCCAGGAATCTATTGTATATCATAATGGCGCCTCTTTTATCGCCGTAGCACCACCTATCATTAGGCATAGTTCCATTAATTGTTATGCAAGAGTAGATTCGTCTGGATGCAGATACGTCCTTGGCGATATGGCCGGCCATCTTTTTATGCTTCTACTTGAAAAAGAAGAGAAAATGGATGGGACGTTTTTTGTGAAAGATGCTAAAGTTGAACTGCTCGGAGAAGTAAGCATACCAGAATGTATAACTTATTTGGATAATGGTGTGTTATTTATTGGATCAAGAATTGGTGATTCGCAACTGGTAAAGTTAAACAAAGGAATGAATCCAGAAACTGATTCATATGTTACAATAATGGAAACGTTTACAAACTTAGCACCAATTGTTGATATGGTTGTAGTTGACTTAGAAAGACAAGGTCAGGGACAGCTGGTTACATGTTCAGGTGGTTTCAAGGAAGGATCATTGCGGATTATACGCAATGGTATTGGAATTCAAGAAAATGCAACTATCGAGCTGGCGGGTATTAAAGGCATGTGGTCACTGAATATTGGTTGCTTACAGGGACTGGATAATACGCTTGTGTTATCCTTTGTTGGACATACCCGAGTACTGTCACTTACGGGTGAAGAAGTTGAGGAAACAGAAATATTTGGATTTCAAACGGAACACCAGACAATGTACTGCGGCAATGTTGGTGCAGATGCTGTTGTACAAGTCGTACCGCAATATGTCAGACTGATCAGTTTAGAACCTAAACAAGTCTTAAGTGAATGGAAGCCTTCTTCTGGACGGAACATAAGCATCGTAGCTGCTAATACGTTATTTAGTTACCAAGTTGTTTGTGCTTCTGGTAGTGAGCTTTTTTACCTTGAAATATGCCAGAACGAGATCGTTGAAAGAAACCATGTCACTTTGGAACATGAAGTATCCTGTGTAGATGTAACACCGTTCCCAGATGAAATGTTTGCAAAATTTATTGCGATTGGCCTTTGGAACGATATGTCTGCAAGAATATTAAAACTTCCAAATTTAGAAGAAGTGCATCGTGAATATTTCGGTGGTGAAATTATATCCAGATCAATACTGTTTGCTACATTTGAAGGCATTAATTACGTGCTAGTTGCATTAGGTGATGGCTCTATGTACTATTTCACCTTTAATCGAATCAATGGTGTATTAATGGATAAGAAAAGGGTAACTTTGGGAACACAACCGATAGTATTACGTTCATTTAAATCCATGGCCACAACGAATGTATTCGCATGTTCTGACAGGCCAACAGTTATCTATTCATCAAATCACAAATTGGTATTCTCAAATGTTAACCTAAAAGAGGTTAACTATATGTGCTCTTTGAATACCGAAGCATATCCTGACAGCTTAGCCCTAGCAAATGACACAATGGTCTCCATTGGTAAGATTGATGAAATTCAAAAGTTACACATTCGTTCGGTACCATTGTACGAAGGACCACGCCGGATTGCCTATCAGGAATGGTCACAGACATTCGGGGTGATCACTACCCGTTTAGATGTTCAAGGATTGTCTGGATTGGAAGTGCAACGTGAATGTGCCTCTACAAGAGCGCAGATGACTACAAACTCACAGAATAGCAGTCTATCCATTGCAAAACCAGTCGGCGCCGCACAATCGGTTGATCTGGGAGTTGAAGTAGAGATTTATCATTTATTATTATTTGATCAACATACATTTGAAGTACTTCATGCCCATCAAATGCTTCCTACAGAATACGCTTTAAGCTTAGTGTCTTGCCAACTTGGCGAAGATCCCGTCTCATATTTTATAGTTGGCACTGGCATTGTAAATCCAGAGGAAAATGAGCCCAAACAAGGACGTATTATAATGTTCTTTGTTGAAGATGGAAGATTGGTTATGTCTTGTGAAAAAGAAGTTAAGGGTGGTTGTTATTCTTTGGCAGAATTCAATGGTAAATTATTGGCTAGCATCAATAGCACGGTAAGACTTTTTGAGTGGACTTCGGAAAAGGAACTTAGATTGGAATGTAGCCATTTTAATAACATTATTGCCTTATTTGTGAAAACCAAAGGCGATTTCATTTTAGTCGGCGATTTGATGAGAGCTGTAACACTTTTACAGTACAAAACAATGGAGGGCAGTTTTGAAGAGATCGCCCGGGATTATAATCCAAATTGGATGACAGCTATTGAAATTTTGGACGACGATATCTTTTTGGGTGCTGAAAATTCTTTCAACTTGTTCGTCTGCCAGAAAGACGGTTCAGTTACAAACGATGAAGAAAGGCAATTAATGCAAGAGGTGGCACAGTTTCATCTGGGAGATATGGTGAACATGTTTAGACATGGATCGTTGGTCATGCAACACCTGGGCGAGATTTCCACGCCTACCTATGGAAGCGTACTATTTGGGACTGTCAGTGGAGCTGTGGGTGTGGTAGCGCAAATACCTCACGACTTGTTCGATTTACTAAGCGATTTACAAGAAAGACTCGCAACAACTATTAAATCTGTGGGCAAAATCAGTCATTCCTTCTGGAGATCTTTTACTTCTGAAGTAAGGACTGAGCCTGCTGAAGGATTCATAGATGGAGATCTAATTGAATGTTTCCTAGATTTACCAAGAAAAGATATGGAAGACGTTGTAACTGGATTACAATACCCATTTCCTATAAATAGACCCATTGGTGCTGGTGAAGCCCCGATGTTTGGACGTCAATATTCATCAAATGGAATTGGACCTAAACAGGAAGTTACAGTTGATGCTATAATTAAAGTTGTAGAAGATCTCACAAGAATCCATTAGTAAATGAATTCAAGAATGTTGTGGTTGGTTCCGCAGAGCTGGAAAGCATCAGAGATATTTTCCGTGATAGCCTGCTTCTTTTTGTGGTCATCGACCGGTTTCGGGCGTTCGCCCATTCATCAGGATATTTTTGTCAAACAGTTTAGACTTGCACAGAGCAAATTCAGTTGATACACTTAGTGTATCATTGAGTTCAGCTGATACACTAAGTTGAGTCTATCAACTGAATTTGCTTTTTGCAAATCTATGTTATCACACTGTTTTGACAAGAACATCCTGATGATGGGCGAACCCCCGAAAAAAAACAGGCTATCACAGAAAATGTCTCTGATGAATTCATGAATATTATGATTTTTTAGGTTTCCGCGGTTATTTCATGAAAAACACTTGGGTTTCCTTATTGGAACCGCTTGTCGGAGGCCTGTTAATAAGGCAATCAACCTTGGCAGAGAAGGGGCTCCCCTATTGAGAAGACGTTGGGCAAAACGTTGGTTTGTGGCAAAACCACTGTCTGATGTCAATCTCATTCCGGAGACTCAGATGGTTTTCTAGAATAATGTCGCTGAAAACTGGAATAATTTAAAAAAAAAAAAAAACAATTTTTTTAAATAAATATTTTATTATAAAAACTTGATACCAATTTGTAAATAATTTTTTGAATTACAAAAATTTTAGAATTTTATTTGTGATATAGTGTTCAAAAAGAATTCTATTTGTATCCAAGAAAGACTTTGTAGACTCAATACTTGGATAAAATAATAATAATATAGCGATATTAATAATTGTTTCTTGTGTTCCACCAAATAACATGACAAATACACGAAATTGCAAAATGTAATTTAGAGTTACAAAAAAAAAAAAATTAATTTCTGAGGAATAAGGTTTTTTTTGATCTGATTTATTTTCAAATTTAATTTATAAAAGATGTTTGAAATGCAGCGAACAAATAGAAAAATGTAAAATTCAAAATGATTAATAATAATAAAAAAAAACACCTTGGGGAAGTACTCAATATTCCCCCTCCCCCCCGTAATCCTTATCCTAAAACTAAGCAAGGACTAGATGCAAAACATGCTATACTGGATATCCACAATAAATTAAAGAAGAAATTAAGGTATCTCCAAGAATTTTATACACTTCATAATTATCACAGGAAAGTAATGCTTTATACGTCAGAGGAGGAAAGCGGGTAATCTTTTCCAATTTATTAAACATTTCACATCTTTCTGATTGGTTGTTGTTCATGGAATTGCATAATAATATGTTTCAAACTTTCAGTCTCACCGCAGTTGCTACATAAAGCCGGGGAAGTTTTACCGATTTTGTAGAGAAATTTTTTACATATCCCATGATTAGAGCGCTATAATTGTGCATCGCTAATATTTTTGGTGTATATTTTCCCTCTTGAAAACAGTTCTTTATAAAAGAGACCCTAAGTAGACTCTATATACTGGTTCTGCCTCACTCTCTCAACGTTGTCTCAAACCCAGCTTTTCAAGTCAATATGTTGTGGTAATTTTATGTCAAGTACACCCCATCTGTATTCTTGCAAATAGATCCACTGATTCATCAGCGGTTGCCTTGAAAAAGTCTAGAGCAATATGGGCAAAACTACTATACCAAGAACGCAGCCCGAAGATTTGGGTTTTCTGTTGATTTTTTTTTTTTTTAAGGCTGTAATAGAATCCAAAGAGAGGATCCGTATCAGGGAAAGAGAGACAGATGACAGGATCACTGATGTAATAGTACCGCAAAGATAATGCAACCACAGCAGAGAGAAGAGAGGCCCTCTCTGGTTAACAGAGACTACTCTCTGACTTAGGCAGGCTAGAGTGGGAGAACCTGTGTATATAAGCCAGTGGGAATCTATCAGATACAACCATACAACTAAACATCTCATCGTGTCATATCTTTACTCACACCATTCATTCTATCATTTTCATTATAAAGTCCAGGGCAGTTAGTTAAACTTAGCTAGCTACATTATATTAGTGTCTTCATATCTCGTTCATTTAATCAAACCTAATTTCTCTCCTCAACAACTCCATTATATTGATGATGTAATAGGATCCGAAGAGAGGATCCATAGCAGAGAAGGAGAGACAAAATTGACAGGACCATTCTCTCAGACTAGAGTGGGAGAAATTGCATAAATACACCGACGGGAGATAGATATACAGAGAGTTCACTCGCCAGTCAAAACATGTCATTTACCTACCCTTTACCACTCTACTATACTCTAACATTTTAGTGTAAAGTCCAGGCAATCAGTGTCACTTCTTACATTATACAGTGTTCAGCCATATCTCGTTTGTTCATTCAAACCAAACCATTTCTTTCCTTCATTATACCCATTATATTTCTCCTTCATCATATACCCATATTATAAAGGCCCCGAAAGCCTGAAAGAATGCAATTACCATTTTTTTATAGATAAAATATTTGATACGAAACACTCTCCCGATTTTCTCTTATTGGAATTTGTATAGTTAAATTGGCTTATTTTTACTTATTTAGACAGTATCAATATTATATTGGAGGAAACATCAAAACTATAAAAAAAACAAAAACTAAACTTATGAGGAGGTAGTCTTAACTTCCAGCTTCGCAGAACCACTCTAAATCAGTTTTCTTGGAAAAAGATCAAAATAAAAGTGAACCATGATTGTCGAGTCCCTTGGTAGGCTCATAGACGAAATATAAAGGTTAACTTTGAGTTATCCTGACCACCACATACGTGTAAAATTAATTCGAATTAAATTTTTTTTATATTAGTTGCATAAATTGTTTAATTATACTATAATCCTAAATCTTTAGTATTGTTAAGGGTAAATAAAAAATTTTTTTAGTTTGGTATATAACAAAATATTTAGTAACATTTGGACATTGATGTGGCCCGCGCAAATTTTTATCAATCATCATGTGGCCCATAGTTTACTTGAGTTTGACACTACTGCTTTATCATTTATAATAGCCTCCCATTTCCCACCTCCCCCAGGCCAACCTAAAATTAAATTTCACGATTTTATTTTATTTTTTTTTAAAGTGATAGTGTTTATATAAAGTTTAAAGAAAATCGTTGGAGCCGTTTTCGAGGAAAAAAAACTGAAAAATCCATATAGTAAAATGATATTACCGCTTGATGGATTTCTACGAAATCTTATTGTCTTGTCTCTCCCTGGTAGCACATAAGACAAAATATCAAGGTTAACCTTTCGGCGATTTTTCGTTTTTGAGTTATGCTGACCACACCGTCGCAAACCATGTATTTCCAGTGAAAACTGAATTAGGAAAATCTGATATGTACATAATATGTTGTAATTACAGCAGTAAAAAAAAAAAAAGTAACAATCTATTGTTAAACTAAACGGACATTCTCTCCAAATTAATTATACCAATTGTTAAAATTTGCTTCAAAGTTTGTATGAGTTCCATAATTTTATTAAATTTTCCTTAATCTTGTATTAATGAGTAAAAAGGTTTCACTATGATTTGATAGAACTATTGTGGCTTCTTTGGGGGCCACAATATTCGATAGAAGAATATAGTCGTCTGTAAAGTGTGTGTGGTGGATATATCAGTTTAACTGAGGTTACGCTAACCGAATTAGTTTGCCTACATCGCATTACTGCTTCGAATCCGCTGCTACGGTACTGTCTGAGTGTTAAGGGTAAATGTGTTGAGAGATAGAAACAAATACAATTAGGCAGGGATACACGTCTCAGGTCGCCCTGAGAAGTAAATGTCATTATTAACGTTTAGATTCACCCATTCTTGTATCCTAAAGTCAACTAATCTTCTTAAGAATTATATGTTAGAACAAGAATTTGTCCATAATAACTATCTTTTTTTTTTTTTAAAAAAACATAATTTCTTTATTAAATTATTAATATTAAACTGAAATTCGGTCTCTTAATTTTTCTCTACGATTCACCTAAAGTCGGAAGATACTATCACTTTTCGAAAGACTATAAAAATGTTTAAAGTTATAATAAGTGTACACTGTATCAAGTGTTTTCATAAATCGAATGAAATTCTTTCATATTATATTTTTGTAGGAGTTTTAATTCAACACCGATTCTTGGCTTCCTCAATAAGTCTCTGCCATTCTTATCAGTCTTGTACGGCTGCTCTTCACCATTTGTGGCTCCACAGCAAACACCTGGCATCATTTACCATAATATTAGCCAACCATCGCAACTTGATAATCTTTTTTGGGACCTCCAGCCGAGCCACATGACCCGGCCTACCGAAACCTTCCTAATTTAATAAAGTTAATTTCCCTTAATGATTTATATAGCTCCTGATTTGTTCGACGTCCTCCAGCCTTCCTTTCAATATATACTGGACCATAAATTTTATAAAGTATCCTTATTTGTCATAGTTTAGTGGAGTTTCTCGCCCATCGAATAAATTGAGTGACGTGACGCAAATTTCAATTCCAGAAAAGGCTTTTAAAAAAAAAATAATTCTAAGAATACTGTACAATGAGTATTCTCATTAAAATAAAAATATATTTATGTAATAGAGATTATTAAATGGACTGAAATTAAGTGTTATTGTAATGTAATTGTAATAAATTGAGTGACGTGACGCAAATTTCAATTCCAGAAAAGGCTTTAAGAAAAAAAAAATAATTCTAAGAATACTGTACAATGAGTATTCTCATTAAAATACAAATATATTTATGTAATAGGGATTATTAAATGGACTGAAATTAAGTGTTATTGTTAATGTAATGTATTAAGCTTTGAAAAAAATTATTTTTAATTACTTGACGTTGTTTAAGAGAATTTTATCATGAAATCTAAACATAGACAACAGGCATTTCTATTGATCAAATT
This sequence comes from Triatoma infestans, assembly GCA_011037195.1. Taxonomy (NCBI): domain Eukaryota; kingdom Metazoa; phylum Arthropoda; class Insecta; order Hemiptera; family Reduviidae; genus Triatoma; species Triatoma infestans. The sequence continues at coordinate 15,965 of JAAEAF010009334.1, forward strand.
TATAAAAATATAACGTTATTAAAAATGTAGTTAATTAAACTATATGTAGTTAAAAAGTTAACTATATTTATTAAATAAGTGTTTATCAGTACAACAATTTGAATACCCAATTATACATAATATATCCATAGTATAATAAATACTTACAATAAAAAGAAAACACTTGAGACAAAATACCACTAAAAAATTTACTGATAACAATATATGACTATGAAATTTTCAACACCATGTTATTTTTCCTTATGGGAATTTCCTCACTTTTCATTTTAAACAGAAACCTTTCTAGTAACAAAAGAAAATCCAAGATACATGAAAGGAGAGATGTTAAACTTTATACAAACTAATATTTTGAGTAAAGTATAACCTTACTTACTCCTTCCCCATAACCTCATTCAAATGAATTTACTTAGAAAACTAATTCAAACAAAAATGATATAACTCTGTATATTTGGTTATTATAACAAATTTAATGATATTAGTTAGTGTTTCTATTAAGAAAATTGCAAAAAACTAAAAAAAGAAAATAAAACGGTTTGGTAAAGTTGCACTCTCGGTGAACCAATCTTCTTCAAATTCTAAATTTTGGAACCACATTTCATTGTAATTAATATTATGTATATGATGATATAATAAACTGAAATAACACTTTAGAGGAAAAAAATTAACCTCTCCCAGATTTCCCGTGTTACATAAAATCTTCTCGGAGTAATAAAAGTTGTAATTTTTATATATGAGGTTCTTTGAAATACTTGATACAACCAAGTATTTCAAAGAATATCGTTGAACTCATTGAGTATCTCAAAAAACTCAATGTACTTCCAATGAAAGCTCAATTTTCAAAATTTGACACGATCGTAATAGTAACCTCTTACTGGGAATAAGTGAAGGAAAATTGCCGAGATGATTATTGTATAACCTATGCGAACAATTGTACAATATGATATAAACAAATCCAATTAACACACAACTAACTAAGGCGTCCTCCCGTATCCTATCCTGAATCCTGAATAATTATTGACCTAAGTAGAGACGATAGACATCTCTAGAAAAATTTAGAAATTATAGAAAAAAATCTAGATATTGCTAAAATTAGTATATTAATACAAAATGCAAAATAAAAATAATGATATAGTGTCATAAAGTAAAAAGTTTATTAAAAACGAGGATATTTTCATAGATAAATTATTGTCAGAGAGAATGGTGGACGAAATTTTTGCACAGTGCCAAATGGAAAATAATATTGATTAAAAATAGTTTTACAAAATATATTGGTTTTAATATTATAATAAAATGATATTAGCATTAAGATCTATTTCAGAAGAGTTATTATATAATAAACAAGGTATAAAAATGTAATAAGTATTAATGAAGTTCAAACTAACAGTGAATGGCATTTATAAGCAGCTAGCGCTATCTATGGACAATTAATACAACTAAAATTGCAAACAGATTAGAAAATTATTTTAAATACCAATTTTATTAAGAAATAGCCGTTAGTGTCAACCAAGAACGGATGCGATTATTGTTAATTTGAGAAGCGATTTTTTTTATATACAAAACAAAATCCTAGGTAACGAACTAGAAGCAATATTATTTAAAAAAGATAACCTGTTAATGTTTTATTCGGTTAATACTATTACATAACCAAACTATTCCTTATGAGAAGAGGCTGAAATATTTAATTTCTGTTGTATCCAAAAGAATAACATACGTTATTAAAACGAGTCATGAAATGAGGAGTTAAGTATTGATGTGCTCAAAAGAGAACTTGGCTGAAAAGAAAGTGGGATGCATGTATTCTTGTTTTTACTTAGCCCCCAAATAAATGGACCTCACTAAATATTTTATCTTTTGTAAAGTTTTTTGTGGTAATAACGAAAGAATAACGGCAAGGTAAAATATATTTCAATTAGACATAGAAAAAGGTAAAATTGGAATACTCGAAAAAGTATTACAAAAAAATGGAATGTTTCTTAACCGTTTCAGACACTTTTTTAACTTTCTCTTACTCCTAGTAACAGGAAGTATTGTAATCGTGTCAAATTTTCGATATCGAGCTTTCACCGGAAATATCCGTTTTGAGGTCCCCTGAGTCCAAAAAAGTGGTTTTTAGCAAATGGTCTGTGTGTGTGTGTATGTGAACAGCATAGCTCAAAAACGAAAAACCGTAGAAAACTGAAACTTAATATTCCGTTTAGGTATCACCATGCGATCTACTGTGCGTTATCTGTTAAAATTCTTCAACCGGAAGTACCACTTTACTAGTTGACTTTTTTACTTTTTTGCGTTTTTCTTAAAAATGGCTCCAAGGATTTTCTTTAAACTTCATACATCAACTACATATACAAGGAGCTACAACTTTTATTTGAAACATTTATCTGGGAAAATTGATTTAAGGGCCCTTCTGTGGGAGGGGTGGGGTTAGGTTACCCTCTAAAGTGCTATTTCAGGTTATTACACAATTCGGTCATTTAAATAATGTTAATTAGAATTAAATATGTTGTTGAAATTCCGAGTTTGAAAAAAATCGGAAAACTGGAAGTGCTTTTCTTTGAACACTTTACTAAATATGATTTTTTCACTTTTTCGCGATTTTCTCAAAAATGGCCCCGACGATTTTCTTGAAACTACACATATAAACTAAACATTCAAAGATCTACAACTTTTATATAAAACATTTCTCTGAGAAAATTCATTTAAGGGCACTTTTAGGAGAGGGGTAGGGTTACAGCTTCCTCTAAAGTGGTATCATACTTGATTATACAAATCTATCATCCAAATGAAATTTATTAGAAATAAATAGATGGCCAAAATTCCGGGTGTGAAGAAAATCAGTAAACCGGAAGTGCGCTTTTACTGAATATTTTTTTCAGTTTTCGACAAATGTCCTATAAATTTGGTACACAAACTATAAAATTTGTCAATTATAATTTTGATAACTGGAGTAAGAGAAAGTTGTGTGAGTGTTTCACACCAGATTTTTTTGATTTAAACTCATTTTGGTCTAGTTAACTCCATTATTGTCAACCACTGTTTGAATTTATTTATTTATTTATTTACATTAACGAACAACATGACCCTTTTATAAATGACTGATCTTAACCTTCTACAAACAGCATTGATATATAACATTATAATTGCATAAACAAAATACATTTCACCAAAACAACCAATCATACATCGATTATAAACTACAAACAAGTACAACATCCAAAAAATACTCTAAAAATATTACACAGATTACAGAAGGAACAAACATTAAATCGAAACAAAATAAAATAAAATCATGATAATCCAATTATTCTCCTAATCATTTTAGCAGTTGTCAATTGAATAAGCCAATGTTAAAGAGATTAGCATGTCATAAAATTCTTAAAAGTGGCGAATGATAATATAAATAATTGGTTTGTACAAAGTTTACTGAAAATAGATTATTGTGTGTATGGTCTGAATAGAAGGTACGTTGAAATAAATTTCATTTATAAGAAGATATGGACAGTCTATAAAATTATTTAAAAGTTTGTATATGCCCATACTATGTTTCTAATATGACGCTACATATTGACCTACAGATCCCATTTGTAAACGATTTAACAAAACATTACAAAAGACTGTACGTACAGCAAACTAGGAACACACACATACCCGCACATCACAAACCTGTCCTTCCTAACCATTCCTGGGAATCCTTCGAGACATTTGAAACACCAGTGGCCAAGAGACGTCCTGTCACAGAATACCAGGAGTAGCATGAATAGGAGTAGAGGAATAACATGACCAGGAGGAGTGGCATTGGTCACCTCCTTTAAGCCTTCAAGCTAGGCCTCTAGGCTCACATTACAGATTGTAAAACATTACAGATTTTAAATATTATAAATAAAAAAATTTAAAAAAAGTTTGTACAGAAATATGTCATTAATTAAACGTCTGTTTTCTAATGAAGAAATTATAAACTACCATAAATTTCACTAAAAGGAATGTTATTGTAATCATAGTCCTTATCGTCCTTAAGGAATGTTATTGTAATCGTCCTTATTAATCATTTCTGAATGTTCTCTAATCTATTGATATAACATTTGTTATATGGAGACAAGATAATAGAGTGTATTCTAGAATAGGGCGTACAGTTGAATTGAAACGAGTGACTATAACAGAAACATCATGAAAATGTGTAGTAGTTCTACGAATAAAACCTAGTAACTTAAAAGCATTTTTACAAACAATTTCAAAATGGTTTTGAAAGGTTAGATTTGGACTGATGACAATACCAAGATCTTTAATATAAGTAGGTCTATGTGATCAGTAAGGATATAGATGCTGTAATAAATTCTTCATTTAATATGCATTATCGCCATTGTAGTTCTTTGAAATTCGGGGAAGACTACTTATTTACTAAGTGCCATATAAGCAAAATCAGGATAATCGCGCAACTTAGATTATGTAATAAGAAATTTCCTTCCTTGTACCATAGTGGCAGGCGGTATAGGTTTTGCCCCGATGAACAATGTACAGCTGTCCATTGAATGAAAAAGACAGCGTTTGTCATTTCCTTTTTCATTGTTTGCAGTATAGTGATTTTCGTACCAAATATTTAGCGAAATATATAGATGTTGCAGGAAATTGTTCCGAATTGCTCGCTATGGAAAACTTGTTCTACAATATGGATTATGAAAGGATGCAGAATATATTTTTATTTATAAGTAGCTCTCTGGGTAGGAGATTCTTAATTTTATAATCAAGTTTTTAGTTTTGTTAATCAGTTGTATAATCTTAGTTTCTAGTTTTATTTTCCGTTTGTTTTTTTGTTGTTTTTTTTTTGTTCAAGCCATTGTGAGCATAATTTTCTGATAAACATACTTTCTGTAAGTATTTTTCCATATTCTAAATTTATGTAAATTGATATAAGTAAGTTTTCAGTTTGTTTTGATTTATATAGTTTATGTTCATTTCTGTACCAACCAAATCCTTGTATGGGACACTTGTCCAAAAGCAAATAAATAAACTTAACTTAACTTAATATAAGTAGGTCTATGGAGCAAATGATCTGCCAACTTATATTCAAATACAACTGGTGAATATTTACGATGGAAAGTGATAACGCAAGATTTCATTAAATTGAAGAACATACCATTGTCGTTACACCAATTAAAAAAAGCATGTAGCGAACTCTAGAAAATTGCACAATCATTCAATGAACTAATAGGGAAAAATATCATTAGATCATCGGCATATAACAAAAACTCAACCTGAAGGAACTGAGATTTGATGTCATTTACATATAAATTAAAAAGAAAAGGACCTAGATGGGATCCTTGTGGAAACCGAAAGGAATTAAAACTTCATCAAAAAAACGAATTTTGTATTTTTACTACCTGCCTTCGATTAATCAGGAGTCACTTCTAAATCATGATAATAAAGGATCCATGAATCCATAACCTCTAAATTTGGCAATCAGGTTTGGATGGTTTACTTTATCAAACGCGTTACTGAAGTTGGTTTGAATGACATCCATTTGTTTACTTATGAGAATTTGTTTGCGTTAAGAGAATTTTTAAGACATTATTTTGAAATATTAAAAGATTAGTAAGAGTAAATCTATCTAGAAGAAAAGCATGCCGTTCAGGAATGAAAAAGTTTTCCAGTAAAAATCTAGGTTTATCAATCAATTTCCAATTAGTATCAAGTGATTGAAATTACTTAATAAAAAAGAAATAAATAAATAAAGCAATAATAACTGTTTCAGAATTTAACTTTAAACCATGAGTTTTGGCATCAGTTAACTTTTTCTCCAGTCGTGTTCTGAACTCTGGACAGGCAACATCTAGTCTGTACGAGTGCTGTATACTAGACTTATAAACTCTTACCATTTAGTTTTTCTATTTCTTCTTTTTCTTTTTCTTTTTACTTATAATATCTGTAATCGCTATTTTTAAATTTTTATTTTTTTAATTTTTGATTTTTTTTGATTTTTTTTTATTTTTATTTTTATTTTTTTATTTTTTAAATTTTCTTTTATTACTATTATTGTTTTTCGAAATATTCTTCGAATATGTCAGCGGATAGCGGCGGAAAAGGACCTGGACCTCCTCTGAAAATCGATAAGTACCCAAAAAAAGATATATGTGTAAATAACAAAGATATAAGTGTAATTACTGTTCCTGTTGTTACTAACACTTCTAATTTATTATCTAAGGATAATGATACTAAACATACCCCAAATGAGGTAATCATGGATGTGGAATGTGGTTCCGTAACTGAGACAGATGATGGTAAAGTCAAAATTGGAGGGAAAAGACAAGGTGACGAAATAGACAAAAGTTACAGTAAAGTACGAGTATCGGACAGCTCTATTTCAAACGCTAATATGACTGAAACACAAAGTAATTTCAAACAAAATTATTTAGAAGTTACGAGCAATAACAGATACAAATTGACCGACAAAGGCCCATATTACGTTAACATTGAGGGTAGGGAAGGTAATATCGGTAAAATACACAGAATGTCATTTGGAAAATGGGTATTTAACTCGACATATGCATATAAAAACGAAATAATAAATATAGTAACTACCGGGAAAAATAGAATCAAAATTGAAACTAAATCTGCGCAAGCTGCTAATAACATTTTAAAGCTGCAAATTTTTGCAGAAAAAAACGTTATAGCATATATTCCTAACTACTTGGTCAACAAAACTGGTGTAATCAGAGGGGTAGACCGGGATTTAGACGAAGAAGAAATTCTGTCAGCTATACAGTCAAACGTAGAAGTCAAACATATAAAAAGAATAACTAAAAGAGTACAATTGGAAGACGGTAGACATGTATCTCAGAAATTACCTACTTGTATAATTACATTCCAATCCCAAACATTACCTGAATATGTGTCAATTTATGGTGCTAGATGTCATGTAGAACCTTATATACCGCCCGTCAGACAGTGCCGTAAATGTTTACGATTTCGGCATTCGGACGACCAATGTAGAAGTAAGGCACGCTGTGAAATCTGTTTTGGTGAACATACTAGCCAGGATTGTAACGCTAAAATCTCTAAAGTCATTTGTATTCACTGTAATGGGGAACATAAATCGACTAGTAAAGAATGCCCTGTTAGAGAAAAATATAATCAGAATATAAAAAATAACATAGTAGCTAAGCCATATGCGGAAGTTTTAAAAAATAAATTTGAGTTACTGAATGATATCGGTTCATTTCCGGAATTAGAACCAACTAATTATAATGGACCAGTAATACGCAAACCAAAAAATAGTCATCTTAAAAATAAAATAAAACAAGTACAACAGATTAAAAATAAACAGGTAAAAGAATCAGTAAGTATGCAAAAACAGTCCAAAGATAACTGTTGCTAACATTACTAACCGCACTGAGAAAGGTATTATTGTTAATGAAAATAATAACCAAGAAGCTAGTACTTCTACAAATACTAATATTATTGGTTATAAACAACCACATATAAACAAGGCTGAGTTTTTATCTAATACAAATTCTGGACAAAATATTGACAGACATATTAATTATTTATTACAATTAATTCATAAAATTAAAAATGAAACATATTTAAATAATAATCAAGCATTTAATAATGTAGGCCTGTTATTAGAAAATATCTTATATGAATGCCAACAATCTATACTATCGGAAATAAATATGAAAAATAACGATGCACTTTTAAATACTGGACAAAATAAAGTAGAGGACGAAGCCGATGGTGCGTCCTCAGCATCAAGCACTTTCTAATGAACTGTGTAATAACTATAATATTTACCATTAAGAAGTTAATAAATATTACAAATTATAACTTAAAAAACATTTCTTTTAGGGAACTATTTTCTCTATACAACCAGTTTTAATATCATTTTACCTAATTATAATAATATAATCACCAAATAATTAAAAATAATAATAATAATAAAACCTAATAATTTAATGTGAACTTAAATGATAAAAATTTTACAACTAAATATAAGATCTATTTTAATAAATAAAAACTATCTAGAATCTTTCTTGAAAATAAATAAAATAGATTTTGCGGTGCTCTCTGAAACTTGGTTAAAGAAAAATCAAATAATACAAATTTCCGGCTACAATATGGTCAGAAGTGATAGGAGCGACGGTTATGGCGGAACGTGCATATTAATAAAAAACCAAATTAACTATTCTAGTATTAACATATTACCAAAATTTAATAATTACACAACCCAAACTTGTGGAGTTAATTTTAAAATTTTAAACTCAGAAATAAGTCTCTTGTCAGTCTACAGTACTCCCAAACATAAAATTAAGGCAGATTTTTGGATCTCATTGATCAGATCTGTAAAACACCCTGTTTTGGTTTGCGGCGATTTTAATGCCTACCATCAAAGTTATGGATGTTCGTATAATGATCTGGAGGGTAATAATTTGTTAGATGCTATCCATACAGAGAATTTATGCATCTTGAATGATGGAACTCCAACCCTCATTCCTAGGCCCAACATACGCCCAGCGGCACTGGATCTCTCTATTTGTTCTCCTTCCCTCGTTCCTAGGTGTGAATGGAACGTACTGAAGGAACCATTTGGTTCTAACCATATGGGCTTAACCATAACAATTGATAAAAAGAATCCGACATATTTCAACTTGTCCTCTAATAGAAAATGGAACTTAAAAAAAGCTAATTGGGAGGAATACACACGACAAACAGACCGATTAATCACTAACATAGAACTTACAGCAGATCCTAAAGATAACTACATGAAACTGGTTAATGTTATTAATAAAGCAGCTGAAAACTCCATCCCACAAATAACCAAGGTCATAAACCCAATTATCCCCCCAAACCCTGGTGGGACAGTGAATGCGAAAGTGCCAGAAATAAAAACATAGAGATGTATAAACTCTACGTAAAGACACCTACATGGATTAATTATATTAATAGTAAACGGGCTACTGCACTCTGCCGCAGGACATATAAAACAAAAAAGAAGGAAAAATGGGCGGAATTCTGCAACTCCTTTAGTGTCAATACTTCTTCTCGCGAAATTTGGAGTAAAGTTCGAGCTCTCCGACATGGCTACCGCAAAATAACTTGTACAAGTAATGAATGGGCGCCTCAATTCTTGAATTCAATCGCTCCTATAACAGTGCCTCAGAGGTGTGTAATACCTCAGAATACATCTATAGCGCATAAATTAAATGAACCTTTTAGCTTCACAGAGCTTCTTCATGCCCTGAAGACTAATAGTAACACTTCTCCAGGAATGGATAATATCCATTACCCCATGCTTTTAAATCTGTCCGTTAATGCAAAAAATACCCTGTTGAAAATATTTAACAGTATTTGGATGCAACAGGTTCAAATAGAACAATGGAATGTAATAGTAGTAGTACCACTTCTTAAACCAAAGAAAGATCCAAATTTGTACAATTCTTACAGACCGATAGCTTTGACTTCCTGTTTGAGAAAAACCTTTGAAAGGCTTATAAAACCACGGCTGGAATGGTGGGCGGAATCCAACCATATAATACCAGAATATCAAAACGGTTTCAGAAGAAAGCATAGTACATTAGACGCTTTGTCTAATTTTGTGACAGATATATATACTTCATTCACTAACAAAGAGTTTTTAATTGCTGCCAACATACATCTAACAGATGCATTTAATAATGTAAACACCAAAGTGCTTATAGACAGATTGATAAATCTTGGTGCACCTACTAGGATGATTAGCAGCATATACAACATGTTGTCCGAACGCTCTGTGGTTGTTCGTTGCAATGACAAGATGTATGGTCCACGTTATGCTTACACTGGTCTTCCACAAGGGGCAGTTCTAAGCCCAATTCTATTTAGTATTTATACTGCTAATCTGGGAGCAGTCTTGGGACCAGAACATTGCATATCTCAATTCGCCGATGACATCATAATATATACGCAAAATAAGATTCTGGAGGAGGCGGTGAACTCATTGGACAGATCCATGTTTGCTTTCAAAGAGTGGTGTACAAATATGGGTTTCTCAATTTCAGCTAGTAAGAGCAGTGTAACAATTTTTACACGGAAAAGGAAAACTACAATACCGTCTAATTTGAAACTGGGTGAGTTCAATCTACAAGTTGTTCCCGTCATGAAAACCCTGGGGATGTACATTGATAGTAAAGTTTTATGGAGGTTTCACACTGACTACATCATTAAAAAATGTGAAGAACAACTCAACATATTAAGATGCGTTAATCGGCTGAATTATGGCGCTGATGTAAAAACTGCTCTAATGCTTTACAGGCAGCTAATTCTATCAAGAATTGATTACGGATGTTTTCTTTATGGAGATGCTGCTACTACACATCTGTTAAAAATTGATAAAATTCAGTATAAATCTTTAAGAACCTGTCTGGGGGCTCTAACTTGCACTCCTATAAACGCACTATTGACGGAGGCCAAAGAATCTCCTTTGAATTTGAGAAGAAACTTACTAGCGGCTCGTTTTATCATAGATCGAGTCTGCATCGAACGACAGCCATTGATATTGAGGGTAAGTAGAATTGCTCCCAGAATCCTTACTTTAAAATTTTGGCAGAAAAAAAAAGTACCATTGCTGGTGGAACAATTCTGTGCTCTGTCGCAATTCACTGCATCCTTAGAGCGAGCTGAATCACTACCCATATTTCACTTTGATTTGGATCATGCTACAAAATGCTCGCAGTATATCCTCACTGATTTTTATTATTATGATAACCAGCTCCCTGATTCCATAAACAATAGACAGTTCCTTGATAAATTACATTCCAAACTCCCGAATGCTTGTTACTTGTACACTGATGGCTCTAAAGATCCTAACGGAGTTGGTTGCTCAATATACAATTCTAAAAATAACACCAGCGAAATGTACAAACTATACAAAACTGCTTCAGTCTATACTGCAGAATTGTTAGCAATCAAGAAATGTCTAGAGCTAGTACACACACTAAATGAGAAAATTACAATAGTACTTTCAGACAGTAGAAGTGTCCTAAGCAAATTAAAAAACCCTGGTAAAAACCCTCCATTGACTATTCTGCAGACAATAAACATAATGAATAATATTCTGAGCACCGGTAACCTAGTATATTTAATATGGGTTAAAGGCCATTCTGGTTTGGAGGGGAATGAGGTCGCTGACAGTATAGCTAAACAGGCCATCACTTTACCCGAAACAAATTTGAAAACACTGCTACCGACTGATATAAAGACTTACATAAAATCCAGATTTTACTCAGAATGGAATAAAATATATAGTGATTCTAAAAAAATCAAAGGATCATTCTACACGGCCTTACAACCAGATGTTCCTAAAAAGCCATGGTTCTATCAATACAATGAGAATAGAAGCTTCTGTACCACAATTTGTAGGTTACGTTTTAACCACAATTATTCTCCTCACCATTTGGCTCGTATTGGTATCACACTAGAACCCCAATGTTCCTGTTCTTTGCCGGATTTACCTGACGCTAATCATATAATACTGGCCTGTAATAAATACACACAAGAAAGAGATAAGTTGTGGCACGCTATAATCGCGGCTAAGTGTCCGCTTCCAGCCAATCTACACACAGTTCTCAAACAGCAAGATTTCGACCTATATTTAGCTCTATATAATTTCATTAAAG
>JAAEAF010009335.1:0-47123 GCA_011037195.1 Triatoma infestans
AAACGACTTAAACCACCTAAAAACTTGTGCTCTCGACAAAACATTGTCTCCATAGGCCTGGCACAGTTTTTCAAACGTTTCCGTTGTACTGTGCCCAAGTCTGAAGCAAAACCTGATAGCACAACGTTGCTCGTAATTGATGTCACTCATTTTTTAAAACGCACTGAAAAAACCTTGCTCACAAAAAAAGTCACTACGGACAGTGCAACAACTCTAGCATTTTCAAATTTGCACTGAACGTATCAGATGTTTACTTGCCCTACCACGCATGCGCCGCGTCTCCAGTGTTGCCAGATCGAACACTAGAAAATCAGTGTCATTACTTAATTTACACACCTCGTATATATTGATTTCAAGTGTTTGTAGTATTGGTATGACTTTAATCCTTAGAATATATATTTATTCTGGCTACCTAAGTGTTCACAATAATTTAATGAAAATAGACATTCACCAAAAGGTTTTTTTCACAACAAAAAAAAAAAAAAAATTGTGATGTAGTTGATGATAATAAATAAAACACTTAACTCTGCCAGAGATGAAGCTTTTTCAGAATTTTCTGAAATAGCAGAACAAATTGAGGTGTATAAATAGAAAAAATAAATAAATCTTTAAAAAAAAAAAAAAAAAACTAAAATAAAATAAAATAACCTCTTTGAGAACTGTTTGGAATAAAGTGGCAGTAAACTTGTTAGAGAGAGAGAGAGTGTGTGTGTGTGTGTGTGTGTGTGTGTGTGTGTGTGCATGTGTAAAGGATGTGGAAAAACAGTGTTGGTTTAGTGTAGCAGCAAATACAGAAGAGTATGAGAGAACGTTGTAAGAGTGTAACATCTGTATTTCTGCGGGTGCTCCGCCGCCACATGTAGACGTGTGTATTTTTTCACATCCATTCACATGGTTTTACTTCTATTTCTTCAAATCTTTGAAAAACTTCACATTGCCGTCTATAATTCTAGCATGCATATCTTTCTCGTAAGGGAATATATGGTGAAAAAGTGCGGTGGCATTTCTTTATAAGTCATCTTAGTTACATGAAAAAAAAAAAGAAAAGACTTTATTATACACACTCTTTTCAAGTTGTTCATTTTACTAGAAATTTTCCTTTAAATATAAACCAACCAAGATTGCTTAAAGTGAATAAGCAAAACATTTTTTTCTTATTTCTTTTTTTTTGTTCATCCAGCGAATGCTAAATTAAAATCTTGTCACTCATAAAAATAAACTCAATAAAAATATCTTATTTTCTTAATAAGAACTAAAAAAAGAAAACTATTAGCAGCTGGAAACTGTGTGTATTATAAAATCAGAATTTTTAATATTTTTTTAAGCTTTTCATGGTTTTGAATTCATTATAACATTATCTAAAATATGTATCTTATTGCCTGTCGATTAGTTTGCTTGTACTAGATTTTTTTTTATTTTATTCGTAAGGAAAATGAAGTAATATAAACAAAGGGTAGAAGGAATTTGGTGATTTTAAAACCATTATTAACACTCAATGTGACACCGCTTCTGAAGAAGCTCATTGCAATATGGGAGAAATTTTGGTTTGTAGCAAACCAATGCACACGATATCAACCACGAAACTTAAAGTGTATTTCATGAGAATAGCCGCGGAAATCTAAAAAGATCATTAAAAAAACTCTTCTATTTTTTGTTTTTTTTTGTAATTTTACACAGGAACGTTTCGTCCTATATAAGGATTAAGGAATTTAAAAAATATTTTAAAATATCCAATTATTATGATTTAGAATTTTTTTTTTTTTATATATAATTTGGTTTGATAATGAAATCAAAATTTGATATAGCAACAAATTGTTTACAGTTTTACATGGACACTAAAGTTTGATTTAATGAGTAAACCCTGTTTTTTTTTTGTTTTATTATTATTATTATTATTAAATTTTCTGGCGTCGACTGCTCTATTCTTTGTCCGTATACTTTGTCTTCCTAAATCTACTGAATAGTATCTATGTATAGAGCTATATTCTGCAAATGGAAATTCCTCTATTAACTCCTTCAATGTCCACTTCGATGTTCAACTATTTACTAACACGCTCCGAAAATGATACCTACTAAATCCTACTAAATCGCATTACGATTATTACCACACCAATAAACACGTTCATTCCCATAAATGCACCATTCTAATATATTATAACAATGTATAACCTGGGGTTGCCAATCCCGGCACAGAACCACCCAATGTTAAAGACCATTCTGTTTCAAAACATAAATGTTCCGTAATTTAAAATTTAAAAATCCTTCAAGCAAAATGTTGGTTGGAATGGAGTCAAAGAAAAAACTTTTTAACTTCAAATATTTAGGGAAGGGATTTAGCTCAGTGGTAGCGCGCTAGACTAGCAACGCGGAGATCACGGGTTCGAATCCAGTCGTGCTGCCCTTAGATTTTCTCTTCCTAGGAGCCCCTACAGCCCACTGTCCGGTGATGGACAGTGTTGTCTGTAACGGGAGAACACTGTCCGGAGGCCGGCAGTGCACTGAGAAGGCTCTGGGCGCAAATGACCACAGATGTTGATACCCTAAAAAAAAAAAAAAAAAAAACTTCAAATATTTATTTCGTCGACGTTTCGGTGTCTTTCCTCAGGGTCTACATGAAAAAAAAAAAAAAAAAAGCAAAGGGAGAAACACAGAAAAATTACAAATATGAGAAACGACAGAGAGTTAAACCACAGAAACATTACAGCGTAGAAGAACGATTGTAAAACAAATGTAAAAGTAAAAAAAAAAAACTTTAAACCAGAACCCTAAAAGATTAAAATAAACATTAAAAATTGAAAATTTAAGAAAGACAATATTTGTCAAGGAGCAAGTAAAGAGTTAAATGCTAGAAGGAGGTTATTGTATGTTTATGCAGTAAGATTTCTTTGTCTTACAAAGAAACATTGAAAAACAGAAAAGAAAAAAATTATGTTGGTAAATATGATGAGACATAGAAGAGAAAAAAAAGTCAATAGGCTATTTTAAAATAAATAAATAAAAATAAAATGAAAAATGAGTTGAAACATCTGTTTACAGATGGGTAGTAACAACTAGTGGTAATTTCAAATTTATTCGTTCTATAAATGGAAAAATTAATTATATTTTATCAATAGCGAACAAAACCTAACGACCAACTTTTGGATTGAATTTTTGGTGAGAATTGGTCAAAAATTGCTGATTGGCCTTTTTATTTTATACCTTTCAGTTAGATAATATCAATCTATTCGCATACGAGTGTATATTCTGAGAACACAATTCCCCCTAAACGAGTAGCAGCTACTGAAACCAATTAGCAAAAATGCTAAAATAATATGATACTGAATGCTAAATCATATCTAACTTCCAGGAAACTGAATAGCCTTCTATTTAGATTTAGTAGAAGCCTTTAAAGCTATTTATTTTTTTAAACCTATAGAAACCAATATTGTGTTGTACATTGCTTATTGATTACATTACTTTCAATTAATTACATAAAACACACATTCAAGTTCCATTTTGCATTAAGTTAGTTTGAAAAAATGTTTTTTTTTTTTTAATTTAATCCGTTGTCAGTATTTTCTCTTAAACCTGCAAGAAAAAGTACACAATCCAAGAAATTACAAATGGGCCACTTTATTATAAGGCTAATTCACAAAACCTGCGAATAATACAGACATCAATCTGTACAAACTTCAAATAAACTAACTACTAATTATTAATCAATTGTAAACTTTATGAGAGTGGTTAGCAGGTTTTAATAAAACGTGTTTTTAAATATCCCATATATTTCGAAAATCATGAAACGCAAAATATTAATTTAAATGCTGACCACTATTATTTCGTCATTTCTTAATAAATCAGGAATAAATAATGAAAAGCTCCATACACTAGCCTACAAACAGAAATCTCTAATCCGTAATGGGAAGACCTGAAATCCTTTGGCCATTTCACTCCATGGACCTTTGGATAAACACGCCTGAAACAACTTGTAATAGTGACAGATGTGGCCAGGATTAAAGCTAGTCCCATATTAAGAGATCCCAACGTTGCTATAAACTCCAACCAACTGAACAAATTCGACCAACAGTTTCCAGATATCGAGAAAATAAGGAAAAGTTTTATAAAATATAGTAAATTCATCCATTTTGATACTGTAACTTCAATAAAATTTCATTATAAAAATAAAAATAAAATAATTTTTTTTTCTAATTTCAATTTTTCACATTTCAATATTTTTCTCATACACATTTAAACAGCTATAACTTTCATTTATAACATTTTTTGGGAAAATTCATTGTAGGGTTGTTTTTTGGGATTGGGCTGTGGTTATGTTTTCTTCTAAAGTGCTATTTTGTTTATTATACGGTTCTCGCATGTATATACTTAATATTAATTAGAATTAAATTTATTGCCAAAATTCCGAATTTGAAGAAAGTATTGACCGGTTGTGCGAACTTTTCTGAATATTTTTTTAACAGTTTTTCGTGATTTTCAAAAATCCTATTGGGTTTCATTAAACTTGCTATCAAAACAGAGTTCATTTAAGGTGTTTTGGGGAAGGGATAACGTTATGCTTTCCTTTAAATAAAAATCTTTTTTTTTTAGTTCTTCCTTGTTAAAACAGTGAAGACAACTAAAAATTTAATAAATTTGAGAGAATAATTGCGTAAATTACTGTAAGAGAGGATCGTATGAGGTTTCAATTTTATTTTTTTAATAAACCGTATGAAAACAGGAATGAAATAAATAAATAAGCAAAAGAATAACAATACTTGAATAACTTTTACACTTTCGAGGTGGGTCATAAATCACGTAGACATGCAATGGAGATATTATATAGGTCAAGATCGTAATGGAGTTTGGCTTTCTTGTCATTCTATAAATTTATAAAATAACTTACAAACATACAAATACGTAATAAAAAGAACTATAGGTCTCTCTCAGTCAGTGTGTGCATAAAAAGGGCTGTTTTAGTAATGATTGAATTGACCGGTTGTTGTTGGAATGAAGATGATCAACTACTTAAAACTTGGTTAAACATTATATTAGATGTGATTACACTTACGAACTTATGACTTAGGTTTAAGTGAACTACCTTCTCAAACTGTGTCCACCCGTCAACTTAATAGTGATATCCTTGAAATGATTCGACATTCTGACGTGTATTCTTCAGTAGTAAAATTCGATCTCTTAGGTCTTCGATACCAGCTTATACAAATTTTCGGTCTCTCTCTCTCTCGGAATTTGGATGGAGCTTATTTCTTAAGCGGTGACCGTTGATGGTTGTTAGGGAATGTCGTATTGATGTGGTGACGGTATGGATTTGTCAGTGGCGCAGAAATCTGATAGAAATGAAAGATGTTGTTTCGTCACACTTTCTTTTTAAGCGAATTTGCGGTGGATGATTCTACAAACACGAACTGCCCCTTGAATTCCTGTGCGGATTGCAACTTCAACACTTCCTAGAATGTCTATAAACCTTATAATTGCTATTAAATGTGCATCCTGGAAAAAGAAAGTATAGATTTGTCACATCTAAAGTTTAAATTTATAAGTAGTTCACATATTAGAAGTGCCTGCTTCTTGAGACGTAGTGTATCTTCTTCAGAATCACACACTCCGTATTATAGAAACCTCTCATTATTTTGGGTGCACTGTAACCAAAAAAAAAGTTGGCAGAGCCGGCTACTGATAGTGCTCCTAGCTTAACCTGCAGAGAACTATTATAACCTTCTCTTCTTTTAGCTAGAGCGTGGGCCTAAATTTTATCTTTTATAATTCTATAATTTTGAGATGACAATGCGGAAGTCCAAAAGTTCCGTAGTGACCAATGGAAGCTATTCAGCATCCTTTGACATTGAAAACGGACTAAGACAGGGGGATCCAGTATCGCCGCTTCTGTTTAACTGCCTACTTCATAAAATTTGCAAAAGGCTAGGAGTGGATCTGCAAGGCACTATCCTTAATAAAACTTCCCAAATCATGGCGTACGCAGATGATGTGGTCATTATCGGAAGGTCGCTGGCTGCAGTGAAAGATATTTTTATAAAATTGGAGCGAGAGGCAAAAAGTGTCGGGCTTCAAATTAATGAGAATAAGACTAAGGTGTTGGTAGCCAGGAGAAAATGTTCGGTGCATCCACCGGGGCAGTACGTCATAGGAAATTATACATTCGAAACTGTATCCAGCTTCCCGTATTTAGGCTCCGTTATAAGTGAGGTTGGAGGTGAGGAAGAGGCAGTGAAAAAAAGGATAGTTGCGGGTAGTAGGACGTACTTTACTGTCGGTAAAATAATGAGTAACAGCGCGGCCAGCCGAGGAACGAAGATTCGGATGTACAAAACGCTGGTAAGACCCGTCGTTACATACGCCAGTGAAACATGGACGTTAAGCAAGGTTTCTTGCGAAAGGTTAGACAGGTTTGAGCGGAAAGTGCTAAGGCGAATCTTTGGACCGATAAGGGAGAACCGTTGCTGGAGAAGAAGGAAAAATAGAGATCTGTACGACCTATACGGGGAGCCTTCAATAGTATCCTTTATAAAGTGTAAGAGGCTGAAATGGTATGGCCATGTTTGCAGGATGCCAGAAGGCCAAATGGTAAAAAAAGTATTTCTGGGCACGTTGGCCAATAATCGGTCCCAAAACTAGGTGTTTAGATAACGTGACGGCTGACATGAGAAGGATAGGAGTCAGTGCCCGTTTGGGCATCGATAGGGCTCAGTGGTCTATCCGTATTGAGCAGGCCAAGGACCGTCTCGGTCTGTAGCGCCGGAAGAAGAAAAGAATAATTCTATAATTTAGCCACTTGCAAACTTTATTTCCATTTTCCTGTATATCATATTTGATTGCAATTTGTATCATAGTTATAATTTTCTTGGGCACATATTTCCAGTTTACATTTTAATTTTCTGATATGTTTTGCTTGCTCTATTATTTTATTGCTTATATTTTATTGTATATAGTTAATTTTGCTTTATTGTAAATAGAATTTGTGCATGAATTTGGTTGCTCAATAATTGCTGGAACCTGCCCTTCTCACCTGTGCTAGTTTGATGCAAAATTTATGCTATAGGCATTTTAAGATATGTAATTTGATTTTATTTACTTATTTGGACTTGTATCATCCCGATTCAATTAAAAATTGCGATACCATATATTACTGTTGTTTATAGAACAAGCTTGAAGACGGATTGATCTAGGACTAAACTTTCCAATTGAACTAAAACTGAAAGCTGAATATTATCAATTGATGGATCAAAGTCCCCGTAATCTTCTTACAATGGTGCATAATGACAATTTCTTTCATAATAAAATAGAAGTTGCTATTTCAATAAATAAATTTTTAAAAAAAGATTTTCGCATTTGGCAGAATGTTGTTACTTTTGTAACTTGCAGATTAAATTTTATAAATTATATAAAGAAATACAAATAATTACGCATTTTCTATATTCTGAGTTCTTACAAATTTTATTTTATCAAAATTCATAATTGAGTTGTAGTTGTAAATAAGTGAAGAATATCCGTTTGTTATACATTATTTTATCCAATGCTGGCTCAGAGAACTGGAAGCCAAAAGGCAATCTTCCTGCCAAATAAACTAATAAATCTTTGCTCTTCAAATTTTCCTTTGGACTTTAACACAATCGCAAGTTTCTTTCAATTCTCATATCTTCTTATAACTCAATGAATTCATCACTACTATTTTGTAGATAGTCGAGTCCGTTCAAATAGATCTTGAAATAGAGCTTGAATAAATAAGTGCCAATGAGTCCCGATGTTTTCTATTTAGAACAATCCTGTACTTTCCTGGTAAGCTACTTATATTTTTTCCACTGATATTCACTTCGACAACGTCCTTCTCACTTTTACTAGCTCATTATTTTTTGTCCAACTATGATAATGTACATTCGTCAAAATAAGTTGTTCTCTGCTTTAAGATAAGCAATACGTTTTGGTGAGGGAATAAATGGCTAAATCTGTTGTAAAACTGGAACCAAAAATACACATAGATTAAAAATCTTTATTCAAAATCCGCTTCTAAACAGATAGCACTCTCTGGAGTATGGTTACTTTTATGTTACATGAATAAATTTCCAAAATGGATTTGTTTTAAAATGGACTTTAAAATGGAATAGTAAAACAGTATTTTGTTGGGGAAATTAACCACAACAAACTGGATTCCATGTTGCTGATATCAGCCATGTTGATGCTGTTCTCACTTCTGAGGAGTTCTTATAAAGTTCTGTCATATCCTATCTAGGATACTTTCAAATGTCAAGCTTATCCCCAAAGCTGCAGCTAGCCCCACCATGAGCTCAAAAAAATCCTAATTAAGCTCGGAATCTGAGAACTTAATTTAGTCTAAATATCTACTTTCAGGAAGGCTGAAACTAAAAAGCAAGGAGGTAAAAATCAACATTCAAGAAGCTAAGAATTAGTCGCAAGCGGTATTCAAAAGCTTAGGTAAAAATTATCGAGGAGCTACAACATACTATCACGTAACAATTTCCAAGATTCAGAGTGCTCTCTGTCGAAAGTCTATTTATACACCGGAATGTTTTCATCTAGGTAGCTAACCAAAACGACCGTTAGAACAAGCAAGAATTCTGTCGCTTTCCGGCTACGCTTTATAACTAACCAACGCTTTCAGTTCACTTCACCAGCATCTTCTCGCTTGGCTACTCTATCAGAAGTTTGTTAAAATATAAATTTATGAATACAATGTCCATATAAGTATGTGTCTATCAATCAAATCCATGAACCATTACAAATGGCTGAAGGATGGCTACAGGAAAGCTGATTTGCGGATGTACATTATGTATGTATCTAACTATATGGAAATTTCAAACAAAAATAAGTTTTGGAGGGTAGCTTCTTCAAGCAATTCATTCTCTCCCTCTAGAAAATCAGCTTAAAATGTTAATAATAATAATTGTGTTTATTTAAGAAAATACAAACAAACAAAACATCTTTTACAAAGAATTTAAAGTAAATAAGCAAACATTGTTTTGTAGTAATCAAAACACATTTTAGGCATGGACTTAGTCCATCTGCCAAGCTTAAAATGTTTAAATATATATAACCTCAATAAAGATCAATAATTAAATATATTATTTCTCTCCGAAGTTAGGTCCAGAATCTCTGAAGATACATTACTTATTTTTTTATCATTTCATTTCAAAATATTACTTGATTTATTAGTTAATGTATATTTTATTGAGAACAATGAACAAAACTAATTGCTTTAGTGATTGTTATTGAATCAAATAACTCTCTTGAGAGTCTATAGTCATCTAGAATGTTCTCTCTACTTAAGTCCCAACTGAATTAATTCAGCACTCTAATTGTGAACCATTTATCAGACTGGTAACTGTTGTTACTAATATTCCATCAGTTTTCAATTCATTCGGCCTAATGATTGATTGTTTTTCGATTGCTTAATAATTGATTAATTGTTGATTGGATCGTTAGATGATATTTTCTACTTAATTCTTGACGAAAATCCACAATAATAAATTCATTATAAAACCGCGATACACAGCGGTTAGATGTTCGCGCTATTTTGAAGTTTCATTCGCTAAGCGTGCAATTCCCGATTTTGGCCGTGGATATATTAAATATGTATATATAGAGTTCGTTACATTTATAACATATATATTAAAATATATTAGTTTAGCTAATCACCTCCGACCAGGTCATGCCTTAACCTTTAATTGATGTAAAGCCAGCCTGGAAACAGGCAATATATGCGAAAGATGCAACCACGCAGGGCCCAACGCTGTCGACAAGGAGGAGTGTAGAATCCCTTAGTTTTGGGGGTTATTGTGTATTCCTTAGTCGTTTCATCTACTATAATAATTACTATAATTTATTTTGGATTTCTAATGTAAACTGAGTAAAATTCAATGTAAACAAGCCTTAGGTAATTAATAAACTACCATGGTTTAAATTAATAACAATACAAGTGAAACGTTAATTGGTAAATTTCATACGTTGCAACTGAATATATGTTTATTGAATGAATGTATTTGGCAGAATAATGTATTTGAATGTATAAGGAGCCAAATGGTTTGAGGGAGTATTTTTACTCACATAGGGTGAAACTTCCCTATATTTCTAGAGCCGGATATTCTGTCGCAGAACCTCATTCAAGTCCAACCAGCGCATCCTCGTCGCGGCTCTGGAAACATCTGCGCTCCACTTTTGTGGAAGCGTGGATGGCCAAGCTGGTGGGCGAACGCAGAGGGTAGCCTTCGGGCTATTTGGGAACTTAGCACTCCCACGTACCTCATCTACAATTACAGACTAACCATAATTTATATGCGGCCTGAATCTCTTGCAGCGAATTCTTTTGCTGCGGAGCCTCTGTGGGGGTTCATGCTGTATCACTTACACCTAAACGCCTTAACATCGTACACCTACACAATTACATTCCTACACGCCAGTGACACGTGCTGGTACCACCCACATGTTTGCCGTGTGTGGATACCTGTGTCGTGGGGAAGAGAAGTCCTGGTGGTTGAGGACGCAGGTTCTCGCTGGAGGCAAGTTCCCTCGGCGTGCCTTGCAGTCCAACACACCACTTTGGTTCCTGACTCCACTAAACAGGCGGCCAGAGCCTAAACCAGCTCTGGTCAATCGGCTAGCGTAAAGAAGCATGGGTGAGATCCCGGGTATTGTGGGCCTTGGCTCATAAGAAATGGTTCAGGTTAACTTGCAGCATAGCAAAGATGGCACGGCTAATTTGTGCCGCTCTATTGCTGGGTTGCATACATATTTTACACTTATCCAAGAACCCTATGCTTATAAAGGATGGTTCGAGGTTGAGTGCGGTCAATGGCAGGCTGTTTGTTGCGGATGGCGGGGACACTCCTAGAGCATGTATTTGCGTTAGTAGAGATGTCGGCGCCGTTCTGCTCAGACAGTTTTGCTCTAGGGATCTGGTGGCGGTGAGAGTTGCTCTGGGGATTGGTGGCCTCGGCCTATTTCCCCTATGATCATCCCTCTCCTCCTCCGCAGGAATTAGTAGATATGGTACGGTTTACGGAGTAACACACCTATAATTATAGGCTGTGATGCAAATGCACATCATGTTGTCTGGGGCAGCGACATCAATACTAGGGGTCGTGAGGTCATGGACTTTTTGGTGGGTACTGAGCTGAATCTTGTGAATAGGGGTTCTGAAGGAAGCTAGAACCTAGTGACCTGGCAAGTACCCTGGTCCTGATGGAGTTTAACCCTGTCAGCTACAAAATGGTGGAGATGTACTGATGAAGGTGTTGATAAGGATTTTTAAAGGTTGTTTAATGTTTGGTTATGTGCCAACATTTTAGAGGGAAGTTAGGGTGGTCTTTATTCCTAAACCAGGAAGAAGTGACTACTGTGACCCTAAGGCATTTAGACCTATAAGTCTTATGTCTTTCCTTCTAAAAACTTTGGAAAGGTTGGTGGATAGGTATATTACTGATGGTCCTTTGAAGGATCATCCACTCCATCCAAACCAACATGCTTATACAGTAGGAAAATCGACAGAGACTGCTTTGCATTGTCCGGTCGGTAGGATAGAATCTACTCTAGAGACAAAGCAATATGCTTTAGGGTGCTTCTTTGATGTTGAAGGGGCATTTGACAGAGTATCGTTTGATGCTCTTGAAGATTCCCTAGGTCGAAAAGGTATACAACCAGTTTTAATTAACTGGATAGGTATTTACTTAAGGAGTAGAGTTATACAGGTGAAGTGTCTCCAGACCGGGAACTTGTGTATAGACTTGGGTAAATGTCATTTTTTAAAGACAGCTGTAAATATCCGGGCTATGTAATTAGTTCTAACTGAATAAGGCCGACGAAGAAAAATTAAAATCGGTTAAGAACTACCCAGTACCTCGTAAATTAAAAGACGTCAGAGCAGTTTTGGGTTTCATAGGTTTCTATAGGAAATTTATCCCCAAAATTTTCTGAGCTTGCCAAACCACTCACAGACCTTACAAAGAAAGGTGTAAATTTTCAGTGGACACAAGAGCGTCAAGACGCTTTTCAAGCTCTCAAATCCACCTTAATATCTCCACCTGTCCTAGCCTATCCAAATTACGAGCATGAATTCATCCTTACTACGGATGCAAGTAAAATAGGTATTTCCGCAATTCTAAGCCAAAATATTAATGGCGATGAAAGGCCCATAGCGTTTGCTTCACGTGTACTTAATGAAGCAGAATCCAAATACTCTACTACCGAACGTGAATTGTTAGCCATCGTCTTTGGGTGTAAAACCTATAGATATATCTTGTATGGCTACAGATTTAAGGTAGTTACAGATCATGCAGCCCTCTAATGGCTCAAAAACATCAAAGATAGCCACAATAAGCTCTTCCGTTGGAGCATGAAACTGGCAGAATTTGATTTTTATATAGAGCATCATTCCGTCAAGAATATTGCACACGCGGACGCACTTAGTCGATACATTGGCTGCATTCAAGCCGAAACCGACGAATACTATCCAACGATAGACCTCCTGGAAGTCCTAGAACTTCAAAGTAATGACGCTGAATGTCAGAAGTTACTTCAAACACCCCACTATTCCTTAGGGTATGTCCACACTGGTGCAACTTTTCTTTCAACAGAGGCATGCGTCATAGCGCACGGTGTGATGAACGAGAGGCATGCTTTATTGCATGCCTCGTGGAAGTTGAATGGGCCTTTGTTTTCATGACGCAACCAACAGCGCACGTGAATCCAACTACTTGGATTTTCGTTCAACATTCTATCGTCTTGTTGATCTAGCTACGTGTTGTGTTTACACTTGTATAGGTTATATTTATATGATTAATTTCAATTATTATTTAATTAGTTTTAATTATTATTTTAATAATAATTTTATTATTAAAAAATTATAATTATTTATATAATTTATAAATTATATAATTTTATTTATATTATTATTTTTTTAATTTTTTTTAATATTTATAATAATTATTATTTTAATATAATTTTATTATTAATTGATAGTATTAAACTATTATTATTAATTAATAATATCTCTACATGACTTCTGGTAGCATTGCAGATATGCTTTGCTTCGATACTGTACATAAATATGCCAAAGACAATATGCACTCGAAAACGAGTGCTCTTCTTTGAAATGATTGGCTCTTTCATTCTTAACAAGTTGTAAAAGTTGTCCTTCGACATACGTGTAAAATTCCGAAATACGCCTAAATCAAGCTGAAGTTCTGTGACTAGTCCAATATTTCGTTTTCTGTAAAGCTGCTTTGTCCACAGGGCTCGCTACTTTTTTCTTTTTCGTGCACTTTTCAAAAACAGATAACCTGCACAAATAGCTAATGCCGCTTCTGATTCCAACGATAAAATGCACACTGAACAGATGATTAATTGTGGATAACAAATTGAATGCCTCAAGAGGTATGCGCGAAAGAGTTGCGTGACGCATGTTGAAATGGAAAGAGGAAGCGCAAGTTGAAAGGGAAGAGGAAGAGGAAAGCGCACAAGTGTGGACATACCCTTAGACCAGCAGGGTTTAATAGTGCATACTGTTGACAATTGCTCGCTAGTGCCTAACTCTATGCGTGACACCATCATAAGATTATTTCATGACAATCCTCTCTCGAGACACTATGGTATTCATAAGACATATGACAGAATAAAAATGTTCTTTACTTGGCCAAATATTTCTGCTGATGTGCAAAACTATGTGACATGTACAAACATGTCATAGTTGCGCTCCTGGTAAGTCTCATATTCCTCACAAACCTCCCTTGGGTGATTTTTCAAGAGCCAACGAACATA
Organism: Triatoma infestans; assembly: GCA_011037195.1. Lineage (NCBI taxonomy): Eukaryota > Metazoa > Arthropoda > Insecta > Hemiptera > Reduviidae > Triatoma > Triatoma infestans. Next base: position 13,780 of record JAAEAF010009335.1, read on the forward strand.
TTTCAGGCATTATCTATAGATGTAGCAGGTCCCATGGAAGTTTCCACTAATCCAGACACAGGTGAGGAATACAAATACATCCTTACCATTATCTGCCAGTAGATGTTTCCCATGACAAATCAAAAGGCTGAGAATATTGCGCGGATACATGTAAATGAAATGTTATTGGTGTGATGTGTTGTAGTGTAGTAGATTGTGGCGTGAAAGATTTAGTAAAAGGGCTTCTAAGGATATAGTTCAAGAGAGAAGTAATAAGAATAATTAAGAAAGTAGTCACCACTGCTAACAATAAATATATTCTTTCAAAATAATAACTACAAGTTATTTGATATTATAAACTTATTAATATATTGTCAAACTGTCACTGATTTTTAGAGAACGATTCCTTAAGCAAGTGTTCTGGCTTTGGAAGCAGAATGCAGACTGTTCTTGTTTGAAGGCAGAGTGCAGACTGTCCACAACAAACTGTCTTGAAGGAATGCTCTCTCTAACTATTATTTTTCCATTTTGTTCTTCCACTACACAGGCTTCTATAGGTATGCGCACTGTGGTTGTGGGAGCGGGGAGAGGGTGTTCTCAAAGTGGTTGTCTCTCACCAAAGCTCTGGTGTGCTGTCATGGATGAACTGTTAACCAGGATGAATTCATCGGGATTCTATGTACAAGCATATGCCGATGATGGTGTTATTTTATTGATGGGGCGATGTCTGACTACTATCTCAGACTTAATGCAAAGTGCCCTCAACATGGTATATGATTGACTCACGATAAGGGTCTTTCTATTAATCCCAGTAAGTCCCAGGTGATTTTATTTAATAATAGGAGGAAGATCGTAGGATTAAAACCTCCTAGGTTATCAAGAACTTCTGTTCAGATTTGCCAATCGGTGAAGTTTCTTGGGGTGGTTCTTGGCAGTAAATTAAATTAGTCGGAACATGTTAAGGCACAGCATCAAGAGGCAATTATTTCCTTTTGGCAGTGTCGAAGAATCGTAGGTAAAAATTGGGGGATTACTCCCAAGATGATGTTTTGGCTTTATGGTATGGTTATTAAACCTAGGTTGTTGTATGCGGCTGTGGTGTGGTGGCGTCGCATTGAGACAAGATCCGCTAGACTGCTGCTTGAGGATGTTCAACGCTTGGCTTGTCTGGCGATGACCGGTGCGATGCGGACCACGCCTACAGCTGCAATGGAGACTTTATTAGGAATTCCACCGCTCTTTGTAGAGGTGAAAACTATGGCAATGAAAGTCTGTTATAGAATTAAACAGGCAGGTTTTTGGCAGGGTAAGCGATATGGTCACTATACCAATTCTTCGCGAGATGCTTTTGAAGGTTCCTGTTACAGGTTTTTTCCTCTGATAGGATGTTGAAGGCTTTTGTTTTCGAGCATTCTTACAGTGTTAGGTCACCCTCGGGAAGATTGGTCAAGATTGGGTCCGTCTGGCATGATACCTGATAATCCGACTTCTGGTGTTATACGGACGGTTCCAGAATGGATGGTAGGTCTGGAGCTGCGGTCTATTTTGAGACCGGAGATCATTTGACAGTATCTCTTGGTGAATGGACCACGGTCTTCCAGACTGAGGTTTATGCTATTCTTTGTTGTGTTTTGGATGAGAGGGTACGTAACACTAACTTAAAAGGTGTTTGTATCTGCTCGGACAGCCAGGCTGCACTGAAGGCGCTCAGTTCATGTGTCTTCATTTCCAGGTTGGTGTTAGAATGTTCTAAAAGACTGGAAGAGCTTCCAGACATGGACAGCTTCACAGCATTCAGAACTCAGTTGGTTTTCGGCAGGCTAAAATGCTCATCGGGGGTCCGGACAAGGCCATTAGTGAGATGTTGTTGTATTTTTCACGGAGCGCTCTCGGGCATCTGGTTGGATCTCTTACTGGACATTGTGGTTTAAGGAGACATCTCTACATAATGGGGCTCATGCCGGATCCATTTTGTAGAGTCTGTGAGACAGAGGAGGAAACATCCATCCATCATATGACTGATTGTTTGGGTTGTGAGGAAATTAGGTTCAGGACCTTTGGTCGGAATAGGATGTCTGTGGAAGAGCTTAAGGTTATTGTCCGATTTATTCGGACTGCGGTGAATCTTGGATGGGTTAGATCCGGGTCTGGATTTTTGTTATAGACCCGGTTTGTTGTTTTTTTTCTTGGGATAGCTATATGGGCCCAGTGAGGCTTTGGATGGCGTAGGGTTTCCTCCCCACAGACAAATAATAACAATAAAATACTATAATTTATTTTGGATTTCTAATGTAAACTGAGTAAAATTCAATGTAAACAAGCCTTAGGTAAATAATAAACTACCATGGTTTAAATTAATAACAATACAAGTGAAACGTTAATTGGTAAATTTCATACGTTGAACTGAATATATGTTTTATTGAATGAATGTATTTGGCAGCCAAACTATTTAAAATGCCAAATACAGCAATTCCTATGAATAGCTCTGAGGAAAATAATTTGATTTCTATTCTAAAATTTCAAGCTTGGTTGAAACTTCTTAATTTAATCAAAAATAATAGATAAAAATAGTTGATAACAATGAATTCAATGTTAATCCCTCCTCTTCCCCGTTATACAGTTTCTATATTGACTTAACAGTTTATAGTTGCTCCTCTAAACTGTTATTCATTCATTCTGCAATTGCTATCATTGCATGTTCATCATATTCACCAAGATATCCCTTAAAGAAATTTTTAAAAAAAGTGTGTTTGAACATAAGGAATGTTTATATTTCAATGTAAAATAAGGGACAAATGAAAATAAAGGAACAAATGTACACCTAACCCTCTTCCATTTACGCAGATTTTCTGTTCCATGGATTGCTTTTTACTTTCTCTTACTCTGGTAAGAGAAAGAGTATTGCGATCATGTCAAATTTTAGAAATTGACTTTTCACCGGAAATACATTTTTTCATGTCCTCTGAGTGGGGGGAAAAAAGTTGTTTTTTTTTTTTTCAAAAAACAAATAAATCAAAAACGAAAAATCGCGCTAAGCTCAGAATTTGTATTCTGTTTAGTTACCACCGCATCTGACAGTTTCGGGTAAAGTCCATAGACTCGAAATTTCGTGTAGTGAAACGTAATAAATAAACGAATTATAGAGATTATTTTATTTCACTTTTTTTTTTTTGTTCTCGAGCATTGGTCCCTCTACAATGACCATAATCAGGACCTGTTGTTTGTGAGCCTTCACTTTATTAATAGTATACTAATGAACATTTCATACTTAATTATTGAATAGTAAACTGCATCTTTTACATGAACTTTACACCTTTTATTTTTCTTTTTCATTGTATAAGCGTATTTCTTGTCTGTATGCTTGTCACCTTTGAATAATATCCTAAATTGTAATAGTGAACACATTCCAATAATGAAGACATATAATATAACAAATATCGAAATTATCTAGTTTTTAGCATGCAATCATACACACCCTTTATTAATACTTTTTTTAATAGTTAGAGGACTTTTAGAATATGCTATCCAATGAAAACTGAATTTCACAATTTATATAATTTCATTATTTTCTCAGAAAAATGAGAGAATCGATGATAATTAAAAATACTTTTCTTTGCGAAATACTAAGATCTTCTAGATGAGACCATGTCCATGTTTCGCCCTTACTGCAATGGGCCTACCTTTTCATCTTAATTATTCTTTGTGTTGAGGGTTGCACCTTAATGCTTTGGCTCGTCAGTTTCCGTGGCAGAAACTGAAAGATCAATCTTTTTACTTTACAAAATACTTATTATGAATGTGTGAATAAACAAGTAGGTAAATAAATCCAATAATGCAGAAAAGAGATTAAAATTTATGTTCAATTCCTCAAAAATATTTCCGTTGAATTAATTAAAATGTTTTAAATAAATGATGTTATCATTTACTTAGATATAATTATAACCATTTATTTAAATAAAAATTTTGAAGTGAAACCCTCATACAACTTTATCTTAATGAAATTTACATAGTTTTGATTGAGTATTACCTTTTTACAAATTTCACATATAACTGAAAATGTATATTATGTGCTCCAAACGATAATTTGTAATATACTCCAATAAACCGACTTTTCCAGAAGTATTAGAAAGGAAAAATTAATTTAATATTTTATTTTAGATTAAATATATAAGAAATATAATAAAAATATATAATTTATTAATGTAATTAATCCTTAAATTTTAATATATAATTATTCTGTTATAATATAATGATGGAAACATCTTTATCGGGGTCATTAACGCTTTATTCTTGTGTTTATTTTGTTTTATCTTTAATTATTTTATTTATTACTGTACTCTGTGTCATAACTTAAAAATTACATTTTTTTTTTTTTTTATGCTTGCAGGCCTGTTCTGTCGTGTAGCACTTGTCTCTGGATCAATTCTGAGTCCATGGGCTGTCTCTCAGGATCCTACTGGTCTCAGAGAAAGAGTGTCCACTGAGTTAGGTTGTAAAAATAGCGCACCAAATAAAGAGGATCTGGCCCGTTGTTTACGCGGCGTTCCTTTGTCAGCCATTATTAGTTTACGTCCTACACCGCCTAGATTTTTAACCGCTATCGGTCCATGGACCTCAAGAGTAGAACCAAGTGTTGCTGTTGAAGGTGCTGGAGAACCGTTCCTCTCTTCGCAACTATTACTTGGAACTACATCAACGGAAAGTTATTTAGATCTTAATAATCAAGATATACAATATGGAATTGAGGAGGACCAACGAAATCGGGTGCTCAGGTATATTGGCACTTTTCATAAATAATTATGTTTTATTATGATTTCATCAAATATCATTTACGTTGAGAATTTATTGCGAAAAATTTATTATGTACCTGATGTTTGGCTACAATTGTAGAAAAATTAAAGAGGCGATAATATATCTAATTGCTAGAAAGAAAACTTCTTTTGTACCATAAACAAAAACCTAATTTTAGGTAACGATATATTTCTTTATCAAACCGATGGTAATTATACTTGTTTTTTCAATCTGACTTCAGAACATCGATGGAAAGAAATAGAGGATTTACTTTATATTCATAACTTTTAACTTGCATTTACCAATAACTTTAATAATGTCGCATTGTAATAAGTTGGGCAGATAATGGTTTTGGAAATTCTACACTTACTTATATAGTAACCTACATTGTGAGCACCATGTTAAAGTAATGTGTAGTTTACTCGAACATTTTCCCGGCTCCCATAAAAACTAACAGTCAATCCAACCAGCTAGACAAACTAATACAGCTGGAATTGAAAATTTGTCATAGATAATAGTGAAATAATTAAGGTTAATCATCATGAGCGACTCAAAAATAAGTAAAACTTATTTTTAAGAAATCTGTTTTTATGTAAGATTGGGGAGAAACAAAAGGTAACCTTCTCCTGCCAAATTTGTCCACTTATATCAGCTTAAAAAAGATGACATAATCCATCTTTGTCTTAAAAGTCACATCATATGTGAGAAAAGAGTCACAGAATTGCAACGTCATAATGCGACGTTAAATAAAAACTAGAGGGATTTTATTTTATTTTTTTCCATTTCTCAAAAATATAGTGCACTTTGAAATGGGAATCATGATTATTCTACAAACGTAATTCTTAAAATAGAACTTACTTGGTAAGTCTCTTTGTACTCATGGTATGTAGTTGCTTCATTTTCACCTGCATTTTTTTAAATTCAATTTTTAATGTAACTTCTGTACACTTACTTCATTCTTGCAAAAACTATCACTGAAAATCTTACGGCCAGAATATCATGCCTCCATACTCGGATATTGATCGAGAAGTATTTATTTAGAATTAGTAGCATCCCTTTTCCAACTTGTTTAGAAGACTGTGATATCAAAAAAAATGCCGTTATAGTTAAGGCAGAGTTGTCTTCCACTTGTACACTGACAATTAATGTAGGAAAAAATTGGTTATTTCAAAATTGATTAAATCAAATTTTAGCCAAAAGAAAGTAGCAAATATGAAAAGTGAAGCGCGCTTAAAGTTTCCTACATTCATAGTCAAGCATTGGTTAAGCATTTCCCCTTGACTTTTTCTTTTTAATGACAGTAATGTTTTATAAAAATCAAAATTTAAAAGAAATAAGTTGACTACAATTTGCGTTAGTAGACTTCAAACAACAAAAAAGTAAAATTAACCTAATATAATATATTAACAAAAATAATAATAATAATTGTATAAAAAAGCGCGAGAAATCTAATCTTTCAGGAAGATAGTGAAACGTGACGTGTTTATGACGCAATAAAAATAAATAAATAAAATTATAGAAGGCTGAATGTTGGTCGTTAGAGGATGGTTGTAAAATGTTACAAATAAATTACATTAGCATTTGACAGCCTGGCTAAGCCTTCTCGTAACATCATCACAGTACGAAGCTTGTTAACAATCTGTTTTGTATAACAAACATTGCTAATACTCTTTTATCAACATTACAAATTACAAATATATATATTTACCTAATTAGTGAATACTGTTTTTTTTTTTTTCATTAAGGTTTACTATTGCATTTTATTTACAGGACGTACGTTCGCAACGCTTATGTATATCATTTGAATGAGATATTCTCTACTGTCCGCAACGAATACACGGACTGGGAGAAACCAATTCAACATCCAATCAACCTTCGCGATTCCACGTTGGAAGCGCTGAGTGATGGTCACACCGTGGCGCCACTATTGAGGCTCGCATATCTTCATTCCAGAAGAGGGGCTCCCACGTATTTTTATCACTTCAATTATCAAACTAAAGAAAGTGATTATCCTCAGGTAATTTTTCTGTCTTTAAGATATGTACTCAATTTATGTATATTTTAAATAACTATATTGTATTTGTTTTTAAATTTAGGATGATCGAATATTTTACATATTGGATATAATTCTGTCGTTATAATAGGGCAATCCCTATAATATGGCTTCAGATATATACTTTTATTTAATAATTGATGATGATTAAATTAATAAAAAAACAAATAGAAATCACTTAAGTACTTAATTTTCATCATAGGTACTATCCAATTTAATTTCTGATCTGCTGTCGCTCGATCAGCGTTTTTTACCTACCGTATCCAAAAAAAAAAGTTATGGCATCACATTTTCAACTAATCTTACTATAGTCTCCAAACTATCATTAACTATCAGCTTGTTTTTTTTTGAAAACACTCCATTGTTCAACAGACATATAACTTGTAGATATTATAGTCATAGAACGAATATTATGTCGGCGTTTACTTGGGCGTTTAACGGCTATTGATTGTGTCTGGCATAAAGGCCTTCTAGAGAATCTTAGTATAACTTATCTAGCACTTACTTCTTCATTCAATTAAAAAATTAACAGTTTCATTGAGAGAAAGATTTGTATGTTTTCATACAAGATTATTACTTGCTCTTCCTCCTAGTACGAGAATTATTGCGATTAAGTCAGACTTCCGAAATTGAGTTTTCACCGAAAATACATGTTTTGTTTTGAGGTCCCCTGTGTCTGTCTGTGTGTTTTAAAAGAATAGACTCTGTGAGAGTTATAACAGAATATCTCCAAAACGAAAAATTGCAGGAAACCCAAACATAATGTTCCTTTTAGATACTATCACCGCATTTGATACAAAGGTTTCGGGCAAAATCCATCAACTTCATTGAATGTTTTTCATTTTTTTTCTATTTCTTGCGACTTTCTCGAAAACTGTTTCAACGATTTTCATTAAACTTCGTATACTGTCTATACACAGAAATACCTATCAATTGAAATAGGAAAATTTATATTTTGGAAGTTCTGAGGAACAGTAGCTTTTCGCTGGCCCTCCAGAATACCACTTCATTACAATATGTTTTTTACCACTTACATTGTCCGCAAGGGGTATCTGTTGCATGCAGTTACTTGGGAAGTAGCGACCCCACGGGTAATCACAGCTCACAGTACTCCATGCACTTAGTCAGAACAGTACACAATATACTTCAACTATATACACTCTACACTTTACTGGCAAAGGACAAACACAGTACACAAACTAGAGTATCCGTCCTTAGTAAATTGGCGAAAGCCAAGGGAGAAGGAAGGGATTACCTCAGGGTAGCGAGCTTGGTCCCGCAAAGCGGAGGTCCCTGCTTCAAGTCCAGCAAGCTGCCCTTACATTTTTTCCTTCCTAGGAGCCTCTACAACTCACCATCGCCGATGGGCAAGGTTGTCTATAGCTAGAGAACGCTGCTTGGAGGCCGGGCGTGCTTTGGAGAAGGCTCCGGAGTGCACAGTAGATCTTTCAGGTCGCAGTGCAATAATCTTTGAAGCATTGATAAGATTTCCAAATTCGGGCAACTCAGTTAATCGGAAGTGCAATTTTACAGAATAGGTTAATCTAATTTTTTTTTCAGAGACATTTTCCTTCATTTTGTGGTCATCGACCGGTTTCGGGCGTTCGCCCATCTTCAGGATGCGTTTTTCAGACAGTGTGACAACACAGACTTGCACAGAGCAAACTTAGTTTACACATAGAAGTGAAGCTCTGTGCAAGTCTGTGTGTCACACTGTCTGAAAAACATCCTGAAGATGGGCGAACGCCCGAAAACCGGTCGATGACACAAAATGAAGCAGGCTACCACGGAAAATGTCTCTGATGCTTTCCAGCTCTGCGGAACCAACCACCACAACAACTAATTTTTTTTTTTTTTAATTACGAGTATCTTCAAGACAGCTACAAAGATTTTATTTAACCTTGGATTAGCACAAATATAAACATCACTTTTATGTGAAATAATTTTTCAAAATAAAGTTTCTTTTAGATAGTTTTGTGAAATGTGAGCTGAATTTCAGATATATTGGGGTTGGTTCAATGGTTATTGGCATGCTCTTCAGTTTCCTACCTCTTTGGGTTAGTAGATTGATACTTATCCCCACCCCATGCTCACTTATCCTCACCCCTTGCTTAGGACAAATGATCAAAAGTTTAAATAAAATTAATTATTTCATATATACCTAATTGTATTAGACTCCTAGTAAGAGAAAATATTGTAATCGTGTCAAAGTTTCGATATCGAGTTTCCGGAAATATCCGTTTTGAGGTCCTCTGAGTCCAAAAAAGTGGTTTTTAGAAAATAGTGAGTGTGTGTGTGTATGAATGTAAACAACATAGCTCAAAAACGAAAAACCTTTAGAAAGTTCAAATTTAATATTCCGTTTAGGTAGGTATCACCATAGGATCCGACAGTAGAATATCTGTAAATTCCGCAATCGGAAATACCACTTTACTAGTTATTTTTTTTTTACTTTTTTCCGATTTTCTCAAAAATGGCTCCAACGATTTTTCTTAAAACTTGTTACATTAACTACACATACAAACACAGCTACAACTTTTATTTGAAACATTTCTCTGAGAAAAATTCATTTAAGGGTAATTTGGAGGGAGGAGTGGGGTTACGGTTTCACTCTAAAGTGCTATTTCCGTTTATTACACAATTCTAATCATCTAAATAATATTAATTAGAATTAAAATATGTTATTGAAAATTCCGAGTTTGAAAAAAATCGGATGACCGGAAGTGCGTTTTTACTAGGAAGTATTTTTCAATTTTTCTCGATTTTTTCCATAAAAATACCGACGAATTTCATTAAATTTGTCAATCACAATTTCTGAAAACTGGAGTAAGAGAAAGTTGTGTGAGTTTTATCACACCAGATTTTTACTTTCTCTTACTCCTAGTAAGAGGAAGTATTGTTACTTTCTCTTACTCCTAGTAAGAGGAAGTATTGTAATCGTGTCAAATCTTCGATATCGAGTTTTCACCGGAAAATCCGTTTTAAGGTCCCCTGAGTCCAAAAAAGTGGTTTTTAGCAAATGGTCTGTGTGTGTGTGTGTGTGTGTGTGTGTGTGTGTTGTGTGTGTGTATGTATGTGAACAGCATAGCTCAAAAACGAAAAACCGTAGAAAGTTAAAACTTGATATTCCATTTAGGCATCACCGTGGGATCTGACACTACGTTATCTGTCAAAATTCCTCAACCGGAAGTACCACTTTACTAGTTAGATTTTTTACTTTTTTGCGATTTTCTCAAAAATGGCTCCGACGATTTTCTTTAAACTCGAAACATCAACCACACATACAAAGAGCTACAACTTTTATTTGAAACATTTCTCCGGGAAAATGCTCTGAAGGGCACTTTTGGGGGAGGGGTGGGGTTAGGTTTTCATCTAAAGTGCTATTTCAGTTTATTTCACAATTCTGTCATCTAAATAATGTTAATTAGAATTAAATATGTTGTTGAAATTCCGAGTTTGAAAAAAATCGGATAACCGGAAGTGCGTTTACTTTACCACTTTACTAAATGATTTATTCACTTTTTCAAAATTTTCTCAAAAATGGCTCCGACGATTTTTATGAAACTTCGTATATAAACTAAACATGCAAAGATCTACAACTTTTATCTAAAACATTTCTCTGGGAAAATTCTTTTAAGGGCACTTTTAGGGGAGGGGTAGGGTTAGATTTTCATCTAAAGTGCTATCCTAGTTGATTATACAATTCTATCATCCAAACATAATTAGTTAGAAATAAATGGATGGCTGAAATTCCAAGTTTCAAGAAAATTAGTAAACCGGAAGTGCGCTTTTACTGAACAGTTTTTTCAGTTTTCGACGAATTTCATTAAATTTGGTACACAAACTATAAAATTTGTCAATTATCATTTTGAGAACTGGAGTAAGAGAAAGTTGTGTGAGTGTTTCACACCAGATTTTTTTTGTTTTGTTTTGTTTCTAAAATGTTTTTGGTTGAGAAAATTTAATATTTCTCTTAATTTAAAAATGTAATTTCACATTTGAATATCTATAATTTGATGAAAGCAGTTTTCTAAAAGACTAAAACATTTTACTAGTTTATCCATACGGCAGTTTGTGTTTACCTGATTGTGTAGCAGAGATATTGACGTCAGTCAGTCTAACTCCAACACCACTAAAATACCTAGAATTAGACAAGTTTGTTTTGGTCAGTGGTTATAACTTGGTTTAACCATTCAATATTATATTGGTTCAAAACTTGTTCCTAAATTAGCTTTCCTCATCAATACAAAACTGTTCTCCCATACTTTGTCTTAGTTTACCCCTCTATATGCTATTGTATAATTTCAACTTGTATATAATGTTATTTATTTGAACAAAGTAAGTAAATACATACATATACAATATTGGTAAACTTTATATTAAACTTCTATTGACTATTGACAATTCCTCTAAAATGCCAGTAATTGTGTTTGATTATAACTAATTTTTAATACTTAAGGAAACCATTTAAATTCTTAGTAGTTTTTAAACTTAATATACTACGTATTAAACACTATACTAAGTATATCTATTGTGCCGGGGCATGTTGGCATTGAAGGAAATGAGATGGCCGACGCCCTGGCCAAAATAGGCGCTACGTCCCCACTTCTGAGGCCGGAACCTTCTTGCGGGATTAGCGACCAGTGTCTGTTGTAGGAACTTAGGGAGGAGGAGGAGACGAAGAGATCTCAACTCTGGTACTCCCTCCCCGGGTTGCGGCAGGCCAAGATCTGCTTGGGAAATTATAACCAACGGAGGTCGGAGGCCTGCATTGGATTGAGCAAGAACAAGCTCCGCGTACTTACGGGTTTCCTCACGGGGCATTGCCGACTTAGAGGACACCTGGTGAAGCTGGGTTTGGAAAGTGACAGCTCATGCAGATTCTGTGGGGAGTTGGAGGAAACTCCACTACATCTCCTAACAGACTGTGAGGCTGCCACTCAGAGAAGGTTTAGGAACCTGGGCAGCTACCAGGTGGAGGAGGGGGACATACCCTCTCTAGAGCCCGTCAGAATACTGGGGTTCCTTAGGGATCTCAGACTGATGGAGGTGCTGTAGAACGGATGTTCAATTGGACATCCGTTCGGGTGCTGTGGGCAGGCCTGCGGCACTCAGGGGGCATAGCACAATAAACCGGATCAAGGTCGCAGTACGTTGCCCCCCCCCGCTAAAAAGAAAGAAAAAAAAAGAAAAGTATATCAATTTCATATTAAAGAAAATTGATTTATTGGTCCTTGCTGTAGTAACGCTCAAATAATGCTATGATCATTATAATACTGTGACGTGAAACACTCACATGGCATTCTTTTTCTACATTTTTTTTTCGGATTTTTCTTCTACATATGCTTTCAAAATAAATATTATAAAAGATGATTCAAGAAATAGATGAATGTCTGATGAACGTAATTGCTAGGTATGTATATGTGTGCGTGTGTGTGTGAAAGTGGCAAAATATGGCAGCAAATATCTCATTACTAGTGTGCATTTTCATTTTCTCTAACTTGCTGCTAGAGGACGTATTGCTATTGTGCCAGATTTTCGATATTTAGTTTTTACGGACATACAAGTTTTTGAGGTCCCCTGAATATTTGTGAAAAGAATATATCTCAAAAACGAAAAGTTACAGGAAGCTTAAACTTGATTTTCCGTTTAGGTATTACCAGTGCATCAGGCACGATGATTTTGGACCAAAATCCCAATTCACATCAAACCGGAAGCTCCAATTTATTTACTAAATGATTTTTTTTCAGTTTTTTTTTGTGATTTTCTTGAAAACGGCTCCAATAACTTTCTTTGAACTTAGTATAACAATTACATATCAAAGAGCTAAGACTTTTATTCGTAATATTTGTCCGAGAAAATTCATTTAACGGCACTTTTGGGGAAAGGGTGAGATAATGGTTCCCACTAAAGTACTATTTCAGTTATTACACGATTTTTTTCATCTAAATAATATTAATTAGAATTAAATAATATGTTATTGAAATCCCAAGTTTGAAGAAAATCGGATGAGATGCGAAAGTGAGCTTCACTGAAAAAGATTTCCTGTTTTTGTGATTTTTTTTTTCTTGAAAACGGCTCCAACGATTTTCTTTAAACTTTATATAAACTACACATACAAAAGAGCTACAACATTTGAAACATTTTTCCAGGAAAATTCATTTAAAGGCATTTTTGGGGGATGGGTGGGGGTTATGGTTTCCTCTAACGTGCTATTTTAGTTCAACAATGTGCTGTACAATTCTGTCAGCTAAATAATTATGTAAGTTGCCCAAATTCTCAGTTTGAAAAAAAGAAAATCGGTTGACCGGAAGTTTGACTTTACTGAATAGGTTTTTTTCAGTTTTTTTGTGATTTAAAAGTTCATAAAAATGCCAGATTATGATACGATTATAATATAATAAATTATAATAGTAGTTGAATTTTCAAATTTTTTATTTGTTATTACTTTATATTTGTGAAATTCCATGTTAATTTTTAGACATATTTCAATACAAATCTGTAAAACTGAAGGTTTTATATTAATTTTTTCACTTTTTTAAAATTATGCAGCACTTTAGAAAGTCGATAACTCAGAATTTATGAATTTTAGGCATGCGCACAAATAAGGATTCGCCACTTAGTTATAAAAATATGATAGCGATGGAATTTAAAATTTTTTAGTTTATAAATAATAAAGATAAGCTGATTACATTACAATAATATTTTTTTTTTTATTATGTTTAGGATTTATTACATAAGATAATATTTTTTTTACTAATTTATAGGTCACCTAGTTAAGTGGTGTTGTTTATTTTCTTTCTTATTTGTAGACGATAGTAGATCAATTGTCAAACAGTTTTATTTATTTTTCTGAAGCTGTATTTTTAAAGTATATATAAATAAAGCATTATTATTATTAGTAGTAGTATTATTGTTATTATTATTATTATTGTTATTATTATATTTTAATTTTGCACTACAAAAACTTGGGGGCAGGAACCTGCAACCCTAAAAATATAAGGGGAAAAAAAAACTTAACTGATTTGTAGGGTACGCCGAACTATACGTGCCGAATCAAGCAGGACCGATTTTTGAGCTTCGGCGGCTGTCAGGTGCTTAGGTAGACCTAGTCTACTAATAGCTTCAGCCGTAGTTTTTGGGACAAGTCCATCTACTGATATAATCACCGGATATATCGCGGCCATCTCCAAGTTATATATTTCTTTTAATTCGAAGGAAAGGTCTTGATATTTCCTTAGTTTTTCCCCTCTTGCCTTCAGAACATTTTCGTCAGTAGGAATGGCTACATCGATAATACAAGCCGTTTTATTCTCTTGGTCCATTACTAATATATCCGGCTTATTATGGACTACTGTTCGGTACGTATATATCTGTGTGTCCCAATAGATTTTGATTTGCCCTATTTGCAGGAACGAAGGGGGAGAATATTTATAGTAAGCCGGCGTGTCCGATTTGAACGAAAATTTTTCCAGCAAGGCTATATAAATTATTTTGGCTACATTGTTATGTCGCTATAAATACTCTTTCGGAGCTAGAACAGAGCAACCAGCCATAATATGCTGGTACTTTCTATTTATTATTATTATTATTATATTATACTTATTATTATATTATTATTTATATTATATTTTATGTTATTATATTATATTATTTTTATTATATTATTATTATTATTATTATTATTATTATTATTATTATATTATTATTATTATTTTATTATTATATGATTTTAAAGCGCCTCAACATCTATGGTCATTGTGCCCGGATTTTCTCAGTGCACTGAGCTGGCATGATGCTGCTCTTGATTACTTTTGATTTCAACAGTATTAATTAAGATTTTCAAGAAAAATTTATGTAGATTTTGATAAGAAATATTTTTAGAGAAAAACAAAAAAATGAGTTCTTGTAAATAGTAAAGTAAAGTAAAGCCTATTTTTTCAGGTGGGCTTAACGTCCAACTACCAAATTAGGTGTCGTGGACGGGGGCGGCGGAAGCACCTACTTTACTGTTAACATTTTTCATACCAATATAAAATTTAGCAGTTATACGCGGGACTCGAACTTGGGGTCGTCCCGCTTACAAGTCCATGCTCATAACCACTACACTAACACCCGCCCCTTTTTTAAATAGTATAAACAGAAAGAAATGTTGATTGCCATATTGATTTGAAGATAGTGTGCCAGCTATTTTCTTAATCTTTCATAGCATTTAATGAATGTGATAAACTTTTCTGTTACCATATTAGTTAGGTAACAATTCAGTAACTTCACTTTAATTAATTAATCGCAAAGTTCTCAGGCATATAATTGTGTGTGTGTGTGCTTTACCGTGTTAAATGGAATCGAAAGTCAAACAAGGCTTTGTTAAAGAGCCTAATACTCCACTTCTTGTAACAGTTTGCCTGGTAGGCAACTGTTTATAAGTAGGTTACTACTTGTTTATATATTCACTTTGTTTAAATAATCTCCTACGAGAATACTGTTGTTAATTGAATTATTTAACTATTTTGTGGCTATAGATAGCCACTTGCTAAGCCAAATCACTAATGCTCATCACAATAATAATGTGGGGGGGAGGAGGCCTAATTACTTGCATTGTTTCCTAACATAATCAGTGGACACTATGTTTATTAATTGAACATCATTAGATTGATTGCACTAATGAATTAAAAATAAATTTATTGCTATTTATATAATTTACGGAAATATAAGTACATTCACTTATGTTCATTTATTTTATCTCTCTCGTTAACTTATTCAACCGTTTATATCTTGTCGGTTAATATATTTTTGTTTCTTATGTAAGTTTCAGCAAACAATATGCCAGCTGGCGTTTCTGAGTGACTTGTAAGTTAAGCCCTACTTGAATTAAAGATAACTACGTTTTAGACCAGGATAGAGGTCGTTATCCTAAATATTTTCCAATTTACTCTCATTCCAAATTTTGTTTTCATTCAAGTTTGGCCCTAGCAATTGTGAAGATGCTAACGCCGATACTAAAGAGAATCTCGAAGACTATTTGAGGAGCTAGAAACTGACAGTTACTTGGACAAATGCACTAGCTTCTTAGGAAATATTTTTATAGTATAGGTCTTGGGAATACCCACTTTGTAATAAAATCTGATATTTATTTTATTTTTTTTAATTTAAGGCGCGTCAACATCTATGGTCATTGGCGTCCGGAGCTATCTCAGTGTACTGCCGGCCTCCAGACAGTGTTCTCTTGTTACAGAGAGCACTGTTTTTCACTGTACAGTGAGCTGTAGTGGCTCCTAGGAAGAAAAAAAATCTTCTGATATTTATGAAACCGGATATTAATTTCTTGAACGCTAAGAGTGTTAAACTGTACAGACAACAAACGTTCTTTGCTAGAAAAATAAATGATTTAAAGACCTTACTGATTGAAAATGAGCCGAATTTAAATTGCCATAACAAATATTGCATTCGTTAAGATCAATAAATAACTTTCCAGTATTTTCTAAGGTTGATTTGCATGTCATGCTAAGAAGATGATAGAATGCAGTCATCTGCAAAAAGAATCTTTGATTGATGTCCTTCACTTTTGTAAAAAAAAAAAAAAAAATTATGTTTTGTTGCTTTCTACGGATGTTGATCATAACTTAACATTTACGATTCTTAACCGATCATAACTAATTGGTTGATCATACATTGTGATCAACCGATATAATTTATATAAAAAAAACATTCATTCCCATGGATCTGAAAAAAGTAATATATATATTGTAACGCAGCCAATGTCGCCATCTAGGAGAGGAAGTAGGAACCTCAGATTCTCTTAGTGGCCGCTAGGAAGCGCTGGCGACGCGCTCTAGTTCTTTCTGCAAGGATTGAGAAGATTCTATAAGATTCTCCATCGGTATAAATAGTGGGACCGCAGAGAGTTGAAGAGAGTTTTTCAGTTACAAACGAAGTGTACGTTTATGGAAACTGTATAAGAGATGAACAAAGTGAACTTTTGTGGTTTAAACTGTGAAGTAATTATTATTAAGTGTTGTTTTTTTCTAATTTATTGTGTATAACAATAAATTGGTGTTTTCTTTATTGATATTTAGAGTATTTTATCTATACGAACCCACTTAAAACTAGTTACAGTTTAGAGGGTAAAACGTTACAATATTGTATTCAGATTAACTTGTAAAAAGAATTTCAGGATATCATGTGGTGATTTGCTTTACAGATTTCCTGTTGATAATTTCTGTTTACTCTGTAAC
This sequence comes from Triatoma infestans, assembly GCA_011037195.1. Classification (NCBI taxonomy): domain Eukaryota; kingdom Metazoa; phylum Arthropoda; class Insecta; order Hemiptera; family Reduviidae; genus Triatoma; species Triatoma infestans. The sequence goes on from JAAEAF010009335.1 coordinate 30,838, forward strand.
TCAAGCAGTTTGGCGTATGATTTATGCAACTTTTTTTTTGTCTACCTGAAACTTAATTATTTTTCAAATTCTCATTGAATTACCAATTTTACTTTTGTTGTTTTTTTATACTTTCTACTCCAAGTGTTGTACTTTTTTTTTTTGGATTTGTTTATTTTTGTCTTTGTTATGGTTTTAATCCTTGTATCTGTAATTGGGCAACTCATAAAATAAATAAATAAATAAATACATAACCTGTTTATTTTTTTAGCAAATTCTGCCGAAATAACATGGAAAATGTATTGGATGCCATAACTTAAAAAAAAATAAAATAAAATAGTCATATAGACTCTGTCGAACAAGTACCTACATTATAAAAACAAATCTACATTGGATTCCCCAGAACGAAATAGCTAAACTGCCAACAGTTGGAGTTTATTATAAAAAAGAAAAATAAACCACTGTATGTATTAATTAGCTTTAAACTCAAGTGTTTAGTTTTGTACTTTCTCTAGCAAATATACTTGTTTTTATTATTCAATTATTTATTTATAATGAAATTTAATTTTATTCCATCTTTTTATGGGTTGGGGCAATTTAGAATTTAGTATATTTTTGCAGTATAATCTGTCTCACTTTATATTTATTATTCTTGACAATAATTTAATACTGTAATCAAATTATACATATACCTCCCTGTTTATAATTTGTACTAATTAAAAAGTAATAAACAGTGAAATAATAATTTCAATTTTAAAGCTTTTTCACACCAGAATTTTGGCTTACTCCAGGCAAGAAAATCCGGCATGTCTTTACAAAAGGTAAAAAACCTTCTGTCCGCAGCGTAGCCTAGTGCACTGGAGTAACGCCACTCATTCCAATTTTGCTCTTTCATCTTACACACCGTTTCTAAAATACAGATATAATAATAATAATAAAAATAATAATAATAATAATAACAATGCTTATTATACTTGAAAATAATAAGTATTGTACGGCATGGAATTTATCTTTCTGCTGGAGATTAATGTATATCTATTACATGCAAGAAAAGTTAAAAAAGAAAGAATTGCCTTGTTAACAAGTATGAAAAAAATAAAGCAAAACCATAGATTACAATGAGTGACTAAATTTTTTTTAAATTTTTTTGTTTTTTCAAAAATATATTTCCAAGGCGAACAGTAAATGCTAGAAATAATCAAAAGGAATAGATTTGTTCTTATCTGTTAATTCTGTTTCCTAAACTCCTTTTCCGTCTCCTTTACAAATAAACGCAAGTTCAATATGGCCGTAAATATCTTCTAATTTTAAAGAAGTGCACTTATCAAAAATTTTAAATTAAGCTGCTAAATTTTTAATATAGCATTGCTCAGTTATCTGAAAAAACATTCAGTAAAGATAATTCCAGTCTTCATTAAAATCAACTTTCATTCTATTGTCTGGTATCTTATCCGTCATAGCATGCATATTTCTTTTATTCCTGACCGTCAGAATACATCCATCGTCAGAATAAATAAATAAATAAGCAATGTTTCTGTTACACTCGACACTTGTTAGTTTGTTGATTGTATGTATGTGCGGGAGGACTGTTATAAAACATTGCGTTGAAATGACTCTCTGAACTTGATAAATTTACCCTGAAGAAGGATGAAAATCCGAAACCTATAGGGAATAAAAGAAATATGCATGCTACGGCGGATAAGATACCAGATGTTATCCCAGCATTGCGAACCCATCCACATGTATAATTATATTAGTATTACAGACACATTATGCAGAAATAGCATTTTTGGGGAAGGCCCAACCTTTTTTCGAAAATCCCCTAAAGTGAATTTTCCCAAAGAAATGTTTAAATAGAAATTGTAATTCTTTATAAGTGTAGTTGATATATTATGTTTAACGAAAATTGTTGGAGCCGTTTTTGAGAAAATAAAACAAAATCCATTCAGTAAAGTTCGGTAGTTACATCCGGTTGATCGATTTTTGACCAAAACCTTATTGTCAGGACCCAGTTAGAACTTAATCGAAATGAAAAGGTTTCAAATGAACACGCACGCAGGCCACTTTCTAAAAACCATTTCTCGTATTCAGGGGACCTCAAACGTATGCAGTCTGCATCAGTGCAGTCACAGTGAATGAGTTTACGAAATCTAAAATTATATTTCAGTGCCCTGACTTGATATTACAGAGGGAAGCCTAAGGTCTCAGCTTTTACTTACTTTTATTTTTAATAATAATAATAATAATAATAATAATAGTTTATTTAGTAAAAAAATACATATATATCGCTTAATAAACTAGAAAAAAAAAGATAAACACAAAATGCATGGAGATTTTTCTCCGTCTGCTGAGTTGCAAATTTACAATTATTACTGCAAAATACAACAAAAGACACAACAAATACAGAAGAAAAAACAATACAAAATAAATGAAAGAAAGAAAAAACTATTCCTTTAATATATACAATACTTGTAATCACATACGGATGATAAAAAATACATACATAAATAAAAAATAAAACCTTATTAATAATTAAATTCATTAATTAAAAATTGTCTATACAGGAGAGAATCTTTCAAGTATTTACAAAGGATATTTCAATTTTCTCCGTTTAGATATCTACAGAGTTCTAATTCGTTAAGAACCTTCTTACAGAAATATTTTAATCTGTAGCTAGATAAGACTGGGCAACTAGATATGAAGTGAATAACGTCCTCCACTTGTTTCAAATTACATAACGAACATAACTGAGGTAGATCTGTATTAAATGGTCTATAGCTCAAATTTAATGTTTCTGTCCGTGCTTTTAAAATTAATTTGATATCATTAAAACTTCTATTTGTTAAATAACTACAGTTATAATTTAATTTTGGGTAGATTTTATGATGTGTTCCTGCTAATGCCCTCACTTCCGCATTCACTTTACATTCATTTTCTAATTTATTTAATATTTTTTTTAATTTCCCCTTCCACGATTCCAAAGAATTAGAACTGAAATCTTCCAACTGCAACTGGAATTTTTCACCTAAATTTTTCCAAGTATTGAACCAAAATAATTTTCTCGAAATGACATATGAAGCGATAAGGTTTGGTAATCTACCGTCTGGCAATTTAAGAATTTTCATTATATATTTTCAAGTGCAATCTTAAGATATACATGTACATATCATTTTTTCCTAATTCTAACTACAACATATAATTTGGTGTATTTGTAGGAAGTTGGAATAATTTTTTAAGAAAGAACCTTTGTAATTTTGCCACATAATCATACTGTCTATAACCCCACACTTGGGCAGCATAGCACATAACAGTGCGAGATGTGGCATGAAACAATCTGTATTTTGTGTTTAAAGGGATATGCGGGTTAGCTATTAATTTCGACCAGGTACAATTCAAGGCGAATTTAGACAATACTAATTTTTCTTTTAAATGTAAATTAACGGACAGTGAAGGCATCAGAAGAAGCCCGAGATACTTATAATTTTTGACTACATCTATTGGTTGGCCTTCGAAATAGCAGCTTTCATTTATCGCACGTCTACCTCCCTTTTTTCTACAAATGAGAATTTTTGATTTATCCATATTTACTGTTAAACCCCAGTTTTTACAATAATGACTCAGCGAATCTGTCATATTTTGCAGCGCTACTGGGCTGTCTGGAATTAAAACTACATCATCCGCATACATTAGTATTCGAATATTTGTATTTCCTAAATATAGACCACCTCCAATTTCATCAACCAAATCATTCAGATATATAGAGAAGAGGGTAGGAGATAACAAACAGCCTTGCTTAACTCCAGATTTAGTAACAAAAAAATTCGACATACTATCTTCACATCAAACTGCAGCACGTGTTTCATTATGCAAATCTTTTATTACATTAACAAATTTGTTTGATATCCAATTTTTTGTAACTTATTTTTATTAAGAGAAAGTATTGTGGTCGCGTCAAATTATAGAAATCGAGTTTTATAAAAAGAAATAATAACAAAAATACGTAGAAAAGAAAAAATAAACAATAAAAATAGACCCCCATAGTACATGATGGACTTAGTCTGTCTGCACGAGAATACCTATCAAAATGGATTGTCTCAAAAATAAATTAAATTCCATTTAAACAATACGTACAAATATTTTTAATTTAATTTTGTTTCACTCAGTATTAAAGTTATCAATCAAAAATGTTCCGTACTTAAGTGACGTATTTACAAATACCTAACTAAACCATTCCAATCTCTTCCATCCAAGATTTTCATTATTTCATGTCCGTTAAAATTGTTTAATAAAATGGCCAAATCTGTTACCCAACTTCCATATTTCTTTATACAAAAAAAAAAACAACATTTTCTTGTACTATCTACTTCAGCTAAAACTTTGCTCAAACCCTTACAGAAAAATCCAAAACTTGTTTAATGTATGACAAATATAGTTCCAGTGTATATAAAAACTATGTGAGAGTGTCTTTATCTTAAAGAACAATAAATATATAATGTAATGAGAATAATTTTTTTATAAAAACTTTATTTATTTTAAGATATAATAATCAATAAATCCACCAAACTTGGGCGCCATAATATGCCATGGCTGTATTAATTACTGAGTTGAAAACATTATATTAAGCCAAAAAAAGAGGTACATCTTTCTTGTTGAATGAAGTATTCTAGGTAGATATAATTGCGTGTTCTAGGTAGAAATTCCTTTCTTTATAAACTGTTCCCCGAATGATCAAAATATTATATGAGTGCCAATAGTTGTGAATACCAAAATGAATTCATCATCCCTAATGGGCAGTGTCCATCTATGTCCAACTTCCCTTGCTTGCAAACCCACCATCGTTCTACAAAAAGCATCACATTAAATTCCGTTAAATTCCAATGTGATCAATATAAACAATAATCTATTAATCTTATTTTGCAATGTTTAAGGCTCATTTGTTAACAGAATCAGGTCGTCCGCATTAGCTGAAACTGGGCATTAACCTATATTCTATATGTACTCCCCTTCTATATATTCGGTTAAATCATTTAATAATAAACAAAACAAAATTGGTGATAGCAGCTAGCCCTGTTTTACGCCTTTTATTGTATCGGATTTATCCTTGGTACCTATGCTGGTCTTGATTTTTTATTCCTTATTAACTTATAATTCTTCTTAACATTGAAATTAATTTGAGTTATAATAAATGGCGTTCCGTTCAAGGGAATCAAAAGCCGCTTTTAAATTTACGAAGAAAATAGACTTCTGGCGCTTTCCTTTTTTTTTTGTTGCATGCGTTTTTAATTTAATAATGTTAAGCAAACTGTAATGACATGGCAAAGTCATAGCAATGTCAAACCTTCACAACAGATAACAAAGAAAGTATAATTTACAACTAGTGGCCTAGCCAGCTGCCTGACTTCAAGACAAGGCCGCGGGCAAACAAACAAACCAAGGGTAAATACCCTTACATCAAAGCAAGCACCGCTAAGGCTGGCCACTGACCTAAATCGGTGGTCACCAAACTAACCAAGGTCGCATACTAGGACAGATGTCTTGGTGTGAGTATGGCGAACACTAATATATAAACTTCGCCCGATCTGAAGAGGGGATGATTATACGATTATACTTGAGTACGTCTTCATATACGAGCAGCAGTTGACGCGTCCCTATACAGTTTTATTTTATACTTACTACTTTAGTTGGGCATCTTAGTTCATTTATCTTAATCATTCTAATTTATTAGTTATATATCTTCTATTTATTTCTAAGTATTTCTTGTTAATGGTTACCATTTTTTACGTTTAAATTATTGTTCAAATACAGTCTATTTTTATAAAATCCGTGTTAATAATTCGAGCAATAACTTCCAAAAATCTCTAGACTAACTTCCGCCCCCTTCAAGACATCTACTACATACCTCAGGAATCACATTAAACGATTCCACTACATCTTGTAGTATCACGGTGGGATCAGATCATACGATAATTGATTCCACTACCAAACTAAAGATATTGTCTACGGTCGAATACCCTGTTCCAAAAATCCCTCTTGAACTTCTTCATACATTAAATTAAATTTATCAACAAAAATGTTGAAGCCTTAAGAGAAGTAACTATGTGAAATTTTTTTAAATAGTGCCATTAAATCTAATTACAAACATTATTAACTATACCTTTCCTTATTTTTGGGAAAAATTATTGAATTTTTGTTTTGAAGCTGTTAGATGAATATGGGCCACATTTAATTATAAATAGTTAAAACAATTTGATAAAATTTCTAAATAATCACATCATTGGGGTGTAAGGTGTGAATACCTGGTGGGAGTTTAAAGTATCTAAATACTTAGTAAAAATTCCGACTTTTAAGTAAGTATTCACTCAGAATCTCGAGAACTGTAAGAAGAGGAAATGATATGAATGTTTCATACTAGATTGTTGTTTTGTTTTGTTTTTGATGATTTTTTTCAAAAGGTACAGAATAAATTTAGAATAAACTGTGGTTAGCTGCCCCTTCCCATTTACCTGTCTGTATAAAAGGGTCAAATATCCACATCGACCAAGTTAAAGTTGTTAGGCGAGGGTATATAGAACCAGCAACTTTTAGCATATCCCGCCCACTAAATAACTCAGTAAATTTCGTTCCCTCGCCTAATATAATCCCTACTGTTTATTTAACTTGTTCGTTATATTAATTTTGACAGCCATGGTTGTAGTTGTGAGTTGTCAGTTGAATTCATATTTTGTTTAAATATTTTTCTTTTTTCAAAATAAAGAGTGTATTAAATTTAACTACAAAGTCTGTTTGTCGAATTTTTTTTTTTGTCGTTAAACATCACCAAACCGGTGTCGCCAAACTAGAATGTCTGACCGCTTGTTTGTTCATTCTATCGCCTGAACGCTGAAAATTTTTTTGTTACATATCTTTATTTAAACTTTGAATAAATTTTATATACCTACCAAAAGTCTTTGCATAAGCAATTAATCAGTATTAAAATTCTGAACAATTTTTGTACAATTTCAATTTTGTTGGATTGATGATTTTCAATTTGCGAAAAACTATATACGGATAAGTTTGATAATCAGAAAATTTGAACCAATTACCTACTGCATGTCTTCATACCTCAAGCTCGTATAGGTGGCAAACTGCGCATCTGGGTACTGTGTGAAGTTTAAAGAGAGTGGGGGCTAGTCCAGCCGCTTATATAAAAAGGGTGCCTGTCCACTCACTCTCTCTCTCTCTCTCTCATTGGAGTCACCGTCAATATTGTGTACTTCTTTCTCGTACGGTCACTCGGCCAGCCAATCATTCTTTTCTCACGCTACCATATCCTCACTCTAAAATATTACCGTGCAATCCTTGCAGTGTATATCATTAGTACAAACAGCGTTCACTAAGTCTAACTTTACTTAAACTAAGTTTTTTTCGTCTGTCAAACTCCTAAAAATCATTCACCACCATATTGATTTAGTTTGGTGTAACTTTGATGTATTGTATAAAATTAATGATGTTCGCCGTAGATTATTTAATCTCTCCATCAGACCATTTTCCATTAATCCTTAGTCTAAATGTACAAATAATACAAATTGAAGTTTAATACAAAACTTTTAATAACTAAAGAAATTTTAACATGGGATCCAAACAAAAGATTACTATTTAGTGAAATATTATAGTTTTCGTCTCTTGAAGGAAATATAAACAGTAGTCCTTTCTGAAATGTATGCAAATTTAATTAACCCGATTTATGAAACCGCTGATATTTTACAAAGCCGCATCGTAAAGAAAATCAATTTAAATAGAGCAGTTAGAGTTCAGAATTTCCTGGTACGATGAGGAGTGCATATTTGTAAAAACAGAAGTCAAGTCTAATTTTAAAATATTAAGTAAAAATAATTACCACAATGATAATAGAATTAACCTACATTAAATCAAAGAAAATATTAACTTAGTTAAATTAAAAAGAAGAAAAAAAAAACTATGAATTTGTTAATATAAATAAACTAAATAAATGCAAAAATACTAACGAGTTTTGGACAAATAATAAATAAATTCCGATACAAAAATATAGAGTCTATCCCGCATTAACAAATGAACAAGGGCTTTTATATTTCAATAATTTCTGTACAACAAGAAATATGCGTAATAATAATGTATACTTCAGTGTGTAAACCATCCGTTATTCGATAAACCTGTTACAATAGATGAAGTAAATATTTCGAGTATTTTAAGAATCTTCCGACAAATTGGCGCATATATTAGTGTTATTATTTAATAATATTTTGGAATGTGAAAAACTTCCCGCTAAATGGTCGAAACCAATAACGTCTATGATTTATAAAAAGTGGCATTTTGAGTGCGCGCAAATAGTTATCGCGCAATATCTTTGTTAAATACAGTTTTAAAAATATTTACTCAAATTATTCTAAATAGACTGATTTTATGAGACGAAGAAGAAATTGCACTCCCTGAATCGCAATATGGTTCAGAAAAGGCCATTTCTACCTCGATAATCTATATTATTTACTTAATGCTATAAAAAAGTTAAAATAAAAAAATAAAGACAAGCTAAAAAATTAGTTGGCTGGGGCCAAAGAAGAAACTTTTATTTTTGGTGTCCTTCCTCAGGAACTGTTAAGGAAGAATGGGAGTTAAATTAAAGGACACGAAAGGTGTGTCCGAAACGTCGAATAAACTTTTTACAACTAATTTATAAGCTTGTTTAATTAACAACGGCCAAACATAAATATGTTTACATTAAAAATAAAGACTTTTTAGTAATCTTTCAAAACAAAGCTTACTATAGATAAATCACGAGCTGCTGTGGTAAAAGCTGCCAAGTCTTGATGTCAGTGGGAAACTAATAAGACTAACAAACCTATATGGCTCCGCAGAGCTGGAAAGCATCAGAGACATTTTCCGTGGTAGCCTGCTTCATTTTGTGGTTATCGACCGGTTTCGGGCGTTCGCCCAACCTCAGGATGCGTATTTCAGACAATATGACAACACAGACTTGCACAGAGCAAAGTCAGTTTACACACTGACCTATATGATATTGCTACAGTATGAAACAAAATGGAATAATATAGAAAGAGATACGGGTAACTAAGGAAGTACTTCAGGGCAAAGTACTAACTGGATACTTATTCAGCCTCTTTATTATCGATGTAGAAACATTTTTCAGATCTAGAGGAGTCTTTGGCATATCATCACAAAATGAAAGTAAAGACGTACTAGTAACGTTTTAAGCGGACGATATAGTTATTTTTGCTGACCCAGTGGCTGATGCAGAAAAGAAATTAGAAATAACAATGTAAACATTTATGTTTGGCCGTTGCTAATTAAACAAGCTATAAAATTGTTGGCTGGGGCCAAAGAAGAAACTTTTTATTTTCTAAAAAAGTTTATTCGACGTTTCGGACACCTCTGCTTCCTTCCTCAGGAACTTCAAAAGAAAAATATGGATATCAAGAAAATTGTATGATAAAATTGAAGCATATAACAATTTAACAATATTAGAAAGTTATGATACCTGTTAAGGAAGAATGGAGAGTTAAATGTTTGAGGAGGTTATTGTTTGGTTGTAGAGTAAGGTATGCTTGCAAAGAAAACAGAGGTGGTCTCTCAGAGAACATGAACTAGACATAGCTAACAAAAAAATTGACAGTACAGCCCTCGCAAAACATGCACTCACCTTGCCCACTCCTTTGATTTCCGAAATGCTTCTGTCCTAACCACCCATTCCAACCACCTGAAACGACTATCTCATGTCAATTTATTTAGCATTAAAGTCAAATCGAATCGAAAACGGCTAGCGCCATTGTAGCTGTATTACAGTATGTCAAAAATCTAATCTAAATTGCGTTCAATGGAAAGTAGAATAAATCTGAATAAAAAAAAGTATGACCTTAAGTACCCTTCTGTATGGTAGTGAAATATGGAGTCTCCGCTATTTCAGTATCATAGAAAAATCGCACACAAACTTTTGTAAATAATTATTTCATTTAAATAGGTATAATCCTGATTATACAATAAGATTCGATTTTTTTTTAATATCAAGTCATAAAATATTAAAACTAATATTAAATAGGACTGTTCAAATTCTGTTATTGAATAAATGATAGATTTCCAAAAGTATTGGTAACGTTTTTCCCTCTAAACTAGCTACTGCAACTAGTTTTAAATGGGTTCGTATAGATAAAATACTCTAAACTTCAATCAAGAAAACACCAATTTATTGTTATACACAATAAGTTACAAAAGACAACACTTAATAATAATTACTTCACATTTTAAACCACAAAAATTCACTTTGTTCACTTTATACACTTTCTCCAAACGTACACTTCGTTAGTAACTGGAAAAACTCTCTCAACTCTCTGCGGTCCCACTTATACCGGTGGAGAATCTTCTAGAATCTTCTCAATCCTTCCAGAGAGAACTAGAGCGCTCGCCAGCGCTTCCTACCAGTCACTAAGAGAACATGAAGTTCCTACTTCCTCTCCTAGATGGCGACACTGGCTGCGTTACAGTATGTTACACTAAATTGAAACAATTACACTCAATTCACCCTTCTCTCTAAAATACAACTGGTACTCCCCAGTTCATAATTTACTTGACAAAATTAACTGCCACACTATAAATCTGATTCTGATAAATTTTTAAAATACTTACACAAAATATTAAATAAATATTCTGGTTATTAATTCCCAGATTGTTAACAAAAATAAGTATTTCCAGAAATTTACTTCAAATAAAAGTGGTAGATTTATATCTGTCTGCAGAAAGCATTCCAAGTTTAACTGAAAACTGATGGAACTATTTTTGTGAAAATTATATTAAAATTAATTATATTAATTCGATGAAAACTATAAATGTTGGTTCTTAAACGTAGAAAACAGAAGGAAAGAAAAGGCACCACCATAGCAATACCAATTTTTATCACTGTTCAATTTGTTAAAGAATAAAAAAATCTAAAGAAGGTAGATTGTTAGAATTGTTGAACACACTAAAATTATTGAAAGCCCAGGCGGTGAATGTGCACAAGTTGCTAGCAAGAAGCAGGAGTTACAAAATAATAAGTTAGTTGTACACACAAGAACATTCAGTATTGTCTGTGGCGGAAGAATGGAGGAGACGGTCACCCTGGAGTTTCATCCGGTCATTATTGGCCTACATTCTCTGCACGTAATTTCCGTCGTTATACTTCTCTTCCTAACTTGGATGGGAGGGGGCGGTCACACACATGGATTCTTCCATTTATTTCCCACCATTTCCAACACTGGACTGGAACTTATAGTCAAAGAGGCAAACTTTTTCTTTTCAAGAGAAATGACGATCATTAATTTCTCCAACTTCTTAGCACTGAATTTTACTCATTAATCCAATATTTTATAAAAATGATCTTTCAGCGGCTAATCTCATGAAAAAAAACACTTAAGTTTCCAAGATGAGACCGCGTAGTGGATTGGAAAAGAAATTCCTCTGGAATGTTTTCTTTTAATTAGAACAATTTTAAGAACTGAGCAAATTCAATAACTAACTCCTCTGAAAATCAGGAAACAATTAGTGGGAACATTATCTATTGCTAACTTTATAGAAACATTAGACTTTGAGAATATATAAACAGGTGTATTAACATGCACTGTTCTATCTACGGTACACAAGCGCCTTCATTCTGGATTAATACAAAATTGAATGGGAAAGCAAACAAAGGAAATAGGCCTTTGATTTGTGCTACAAGTACTAGACCAAAGGAGATTCCCTAATCCTACATCTATCACTATGTGTCTGCCTTTGACAGCAACTCTCTCATTCTATTATCATTATGATCTTATCTTTAATCTTGCCTCTATAATGCACCTCTGTAAGATACACAGGCACTTTGTTTATCAATAAATATAACCCAGCTAAATATTGTGTATTAAATCTATGACGTGTTTTGAATTATGGTAATAATTTGGAAAATTGAAATTGCCTTTATTGTTATAATGGATGTGTTAGGTTGAGAGAATTTGTCTGGTTGATGAAATGAGATTGACTTTATTTACACTGGTTATCTAATATATTAATTAAGAGACACAGACTACCTGGACTTTACAATACTGAAATGTTTAAGGTAGAGTGGTAAATGGGTAATGACACGTAGTGACTGGCTGTATTGAACTGTCTTTTCATGGACTATCCGTCGCTTTATTTATAACAAAGAGAGATCAGCAACGAAAGAGAGTAAAGACAAGAGAAACAAACTCAAACCACTCTCTCGGATTGGAGTGGAGGAATCTGTATTAATATAGCAACGGACAGCCCATAAAAAGACAGTTCAATACAGTTGAGGACAGTTCAACACAGTTCACTATAGTTCATCATAGCGCCAGTCACTTCGTGTGATTCTCATACCACTCTACCTTAACCATTCTCTGCTGTAAAGTCCAGGCAGTCTGTGTCTCTTAATTTATATATTAGTTAATCAGTGTTAACAAAGTCAATATCATTTCATCAACCAGACAAATTCTCTCCACCTAACACGTCCATTATATTGATATAACAGCAACCAAAGAGAGATCAGCAACCAAAGACAGTAAGAGAAGAGAAACAAACCCAAGCATCTCTCGGATTGGAGTGGGAGAAACTGCATTGAACTGTTTTTTCATGGACTGCCTGTGGCTATATTTATACAGTTTCTCCCACTCCAGTCTGAGAGAGTGCTTGGGTTTGTTTCTCTTCTCTTACTTTCTTTGGTTGCTGCCACATTGTCAAATGGACATGTAGCTTGTTTACAAGAACAAAAGACACTTAATACTGAATGTTTACATTAGTTTACAATAATTGTAAACAATTAAATAAAAGTTTGAAAGGCTGAGGTAAGAACACTGTCTAGAGGATATGAAAGTTGTAATTGCCTCTGGCTCATTATTCTCTTCTCATTAATTAAATGGTCTTTGTTTTCGCTCTTATTTTTTTTGCTTTTTTTTTTTTTTAATATTCTTATTTAAAGATGTCTTCAATTTCTCATACTAAATTTCATTCCTTTAAAGAAAAATCTGGTATGAAAAGGTCACACGACTTTCTTTTACTGAAGTTTATACAATAATTAGGGGAGGGATTAGCTGAGTGGTTAGCGCGTTCGACTCCCACGCTGAGGATCCGGGTTCGAGCCTTATATTTTTTCTTCCTAGGAGACTCTACAGCTCACTCTGTTCGGTGATGGGCAGTGTTGTCTATAGCATTGAGAACACTGTGCGGAGGCCGGCAGTGCACTGAAAAGCTCCGGGCGCTAATGTCCAAAGATGTTGAAGCGCCTTAAATTAAAAAAAAACAAAATACAATTATAAATTTGACAAACTATCTTTAAACTTGGAAATCTTAATCAAACTGTTGTCCTAACATAAATCTAGTTAAGGTGAGAGCGTTGTCAGTATGTACATGGAAAAACTAGTAGGTATATAGTCCTCCCTTAACAACCGAGTTCCGTTCTCAAGACTTGATCGTAAAACAAACTGGTCAGGAAGCGAGGAACTTGTTCGTATTTATTTAGAAAATATTGAAAACAAATTTTTATTTAAAATTTTGTTCTTATTTTTATTTATTAGAATATTTATCTGTTAAATATTAAAAAAATCTGGTGTGAAATACTCACACGTCCTTCTCTCAATCAAATTAATGTGTTTTAGAAGGGACGTGTTCAAATAAACACAAATTGTAAAGAATAACAAATTGTATCAGAGAAAATAAGTTTATTTAATATATTTCGTAAAAGATTCAGAATTCTATAATAAACTGAAATAGCACTTTAGATGAAAACCTAACCCTACCCTTATCCCAAAAGTGCCCTTAAATTAATTTTCCCAGAGAAGATTTGAATACAAATTATAGCTCTTTGTATGTGTAGTTGATATAACAAGTTTGAAAAAAATCGTCGGAGCCATTTTTGAGAAAATCGCAAAAAAGCAGAAACAAAAACTAGTAAAGTGGTACAGTGGTTGAGGTGGTGGGGTAAAGTGGTTGAGGAATTTTGACAGATAACGTACTGTCAGATCCCATGGTGATACCTGAACGGAATATCAAGTTTCAACTTTCTACGATTTTTGTTTTTGAGCTATGCTGTTCACATAAATACACTCACACATAGAGCATTTTCTAAAAACCACTTTTTTGGACTCAGGATTGAGGTCTTCTGAAGTATGCTGTTCTCACACATAAGATAGTTCGCGAGGTTGCAACCTTTTTTTACATGAAATAGTACTTCAATTTGCACTATGTTGATATCTTGTAACGAAAACTTGGCAAGCAATATTTTCTGGTGAATTCACACATTAGCCGGGGCCACGTGAAACTCACTCAGCTCAAAAACAAAGAACGGCTGCAATAAATAAAATCATTTGATTGTATACATTGGCCACTATCAATATTGCCACTATTTTGATTAAAGGGTGTATCGATATTCAAAATGTTTTCTACACGAAGGGGGCGACTTGACGATCTTATTAAAGGCACGTTCTTTAGGCGGTCAAGTTTAGTTGACGGATTTTAGTTGATCAACAGAAGTTGAATGAAAACCTAGTGAGAACCTTTTCTTTCAATAAAGTTGATCAACTTTTTAGTGGTTCAACAAAAATTTGACCGTGTCAAACTTTATCGTTCAAGTATGGCGCATCTTTCAGTTGATCCCGCCATCTTTCAAGTATTGACAAGTGTGAACCTTCGGATTGCCCAATTGGCTTCTCAGCTTGCTTTCAACTCATAGAGTGCTCCGTGTCGTTATTGAAACGGCTTGATCGATTTCATTTGAAACGTATTAACCAAAACGATTCAAGTCGCATTCAACTTTTGCTGATCAACTAAAATCAGACAAAACTAAACTTGACTCGTGAGAACGCGCCAATCTCCTCAACAAATAATGTTTTGATATTAGAAACAAGTCAGCTATCAATTTTAGAACAGATACCAACAACCTGTACCTCACCTATAAATAACAGTCTCCTGGAATTTCCTACGCAACAACACAATAAGACACGGTTTTCTTGTTAGACGCTCTACGTAAGTTCACTCAGGTATACAAGTACAATCTCCACCACAATTTTTATAGCCCAAATAAACATGGTAACGTCGCCAAATTAAAGGATTATTTCTTCATTAAATTGTATTAATTAGACTAAGAGTAGAAAGAGTGTTTCATACCATTAATGTTTACTATATAATGAAAACGTTCTATGTTTTCATTGTTAGAGCAGCTTTTTTTTTTTTTTGATTCACAAGAGATAAAGGCATTAGAGAAAACCCCAAAACATTAATCTTAGCAGTTAATTTATGTAAATTCTATTTGCTTAATAATTAGCTGTGCACCAGTCAAAGTTATGCACAAAATGTAAAATAGTAACTAATGTGGCACTGATGTGATGACCACGTCACTGGACTCTCACTAAATTACCACCAAAATTAATTCAATGGAATGTACACTATATAGCCTATTATGCTAATACCCGAGTTCCCCACATATTACCATAATGCTTTTACAAGACTTCAAATATTTTGCATTTGTCTATTTGTATTAAAAAAAAAACACAAAAAAATCTGGTGTGAAATACTCACACGACTTACAGCGAAATGGCAAATTTGTTTCACACTTATAATTCTTATTAGTGTTTTAAACCGACAGCATTTTTATGGAGAAAATCTGAAAAAAAAACAAAACTGAAAATGTATTCAATAAAGTCGCCACTTCCGGTCAACCGATTTTCGTCAAACTGGGTTTAATTCTAATTAATATTATTTAGTTGATAGAATTGTATAATTAATTGAAATAGCATATCAGAGGAAACCATAGCCCCAGCTGTCCCCCAAAAATCGCCTTAAATGAATCTTTCCGGAGAAATGTTTCAAATAAAAGTTGTAGCACTTTGTGTGGATACTTAATATACTAAGTTTAAAGTAAATCGTTGGAGCTATTTTTGAGAAAATTACAAAACACTGAAGAAAAAAAAAATTCAGTGAACTGGCACTTTAGGTTGATAAGGATTTTGCCCGAAATCTTCGTGTCTAATGCTGTGTTAGTACTATACAGAATACCAAGTTAGCTTCTTGCAATTTTTCATTGTTAAGATTTTTCAATTAAACGCGATTTTCTCCATAAAAATACCGGCAAATTTCATTAAATTAGGTATCCTAAGTGTAAGATTTGTCAATTACAGTTTTGTTAACTGCAGTAAGAGAAAGTTGTGCGAGTGTTTCACACCAGATTTTTTTATATTCATATATTTATATTTTTATATTTTTACTTTTTACTTTCTCTTACTCCTCGTAAAGAGGAAGTATTGTAATCGTGTCAAATT